>JAVDBV010000271.1:0-23954 GCA_032619315.1 Piper longum
GCTGTTACTGTAGCGACCGGGTTGATGCTGATGAACAGTACCGAGTAGCTACAGTAACCCGTATTCATTCCATTTTACTGTAGCAACGTTCCAAAATTCACTTCTTCGCCCCGAATTCATTCCGGATCGATTTCAAACTCTTATACCTAGATAAAACAATATTAATTAGTATTTTTCACACTAAAATCACAATGATTTCTCGCATTATTAATAATAAATAATAGACTCTTAAACTAATAAAACTTAAGTAAAAACAACTCGAAACATGACAAAATTCAACATGAAATGTAAAGAATGATAACTCTTTTACAGAGTTATCAATGTTATCGAGTGTAATATATTTTATGATATTTTTTTCATATTTTTTGGATTTTTTAAAAAATTATTAGGAGTTAGTTATTATTTTTGACTCGACTCGGAGTATAGTCAACTTTTATCTACTCAATTACCACCCCAAACAACCCCTCTCGACATTTCCTCCTCTCACCCTATCGCCACCCAGATCACCACCACCTTTGGCCACTGTGCCACCACCAAATCGATGCCACCAAGCCATCCCCCGCCTTCCTGTCCGTCTCCCAGTATCCACGACACGAGGAAGTAGCACCGTCATTGCCATCCACCCAGGCAACCTTCCCCCTCACCTTCCGTCGTCACCGAGGCAGAGCCAATGCCAATCAAGCATCCTTGCCTAATACAAGGCCGTTGCAGGTGACCGTCACCGTTGCCATCACCCCCATCCTCACTTGGTCGCATCGAGCTTGACGAGCCAGTTCCAACCTACATCCCCGACCACGCCACCTTGCCAGTTGAAAACCGCTAGATTTGTCAAAACTCACCAATTTTTTGCCAAATTCCTCATGGCGAACATGATCAAACTTGGGATGCTACCAGGTGCCAAATTCAATTCCCAAGACGCGACATGATCCCTAATCGTCGTCGATTACTATTAATGCGAGGTATAATTACCTTCGACCTAATTATTTAAAATTGATAATTTTTAGCATAGCGTGTTAGGGCTTGATTGATTGACATGATTAAATACCTTGATTGTGAATAAAATGAATTTGCATGATTTGAACGGTATTGAATGAGTGCTAATGATCTAATTAGGTAAATTAAGTATGAATTGTTAATTAATTGTAACGTTATTTGGAAAATCATGATGTGGATTGATGTGAGTGTATTGATACAAGTGTGTTATTTAGGATGCATGAATGCATCATTTATAGATAGTAGGCATTAGCTTTTAGATTTAATGTGTAGGTACGGAGTAGGAGTTAACCGCCTAAGCGCGTGGACACGATTGGAGCTTCTACCAGGTTTATTTAAGACCCATTTCTAGTTTGATCTTCTCTTATATTGTGAGTTGATTTGACACATATGGTGGATTTATCGTATCCCACTCCACACGACTCATTTAGTCGATCGTATTTTTGGATTTTTAACCTTTGAGGATGAGATCCCTTAAGTTTGTCTTAAAAACTCAGATCCAGATCATGATGCCTTCGGGCCTACTATATTATGATCCTCCCCGTGACCGATATGTATATAGATTTTTTGATTCCCAGTGAGATGTAAAACACGGGGAAAGTCGACTCACACGTATAATGAGTGAGTGTACATAAGCGGGCTCTATATTGGTATGCGGGGTGTTCCATTCTAGATGGATCTTAACAACTCCATATTTTGAGTTCCTCAAACCTAGAGAAGTGTAAAGGATTATGGGTATTGCAATACAGCGCATGTCTAGACGTATAGATTTAAAGGGTACTAAAGGTGCCTTCCTGAGAGTGCTCAGCCTCTATGCTCAGGGACATGAGTTATATAGAAGATGTAGAGGGCTTTAGTATAATGGATTTCCTTAGCATATAATAGTATAAAAATGCGAAGGCATAATGCTGGTTAGAATGAGAAGTTGTTCAAGCCAAGACTTATGGCTCCTGATTAGTGCCCTTATGTGTGATTATAATAGAGAAGAATATATTATTATTTTGTTTAACAAGAGAGTCATCTATCATGTGCCAATTTGATTATTAGTTATTTCAAGATTTGACTTTTCCGTATTACATACGTAGGTGAGAACTTGAATGACTGAGTATTGTTGGGACCACAGAGGAGTAGCAATGCAACATACATACATGTATCAACCGAAAATGAGTGAGAATGTGATGTGATGAACTGATATAAATGGTTGTGGATAAAATGCAATAATGTTTTATTGTACGAAATGTTGTGTGAAATTAATGAAATAAACTTTGTGATGGTTAATATGAATAAAACTGAACATGATGAGCTAATGGGTCGAGACCTGACTTGGAAAGATAAAGTTTATCATGATGTGGATGTTGTGTGAAAAGTAAAATATTTTGACAATGTTTTAGGTTTTTATCATTATATATAAATATTATTTGTTGTTGATAAAGTGGTCCTTATTATATTTTTATAGGAAACTTTGTCTATTTTGCTTTAAAAATTATTACTTTTTAGATTTTAAATGGCTTGTTTTTGTCGAATGTTAGTTGAATATTATATCATTTATTTAGAACAATATTAGAGTCTAAACATCTCATTCATGCATTGAATATTTGTATCACTATCTTGAGATGGTAAGGGTAGATCTGAGTTAGGTTGACCAAATTAAGTAAATTAGCGAACGGTTCGATCACTCGTAGCGTTTTTTATTCAGTTTGTGAGTGGGCCAAATTGGGGTGTTAGAGAAGAAAATGATGTGAATAAGATTTTTTTTATTCATTAGTTCATTTTTTTGATCGGTTTTGACTAAAAACTAACTGAACCAACCTAAACTAACCGAGCTAGGTTTAGTTGATTTTTGGTTTCAACTAAACTAACTAGCACCTAACCGAACTACCACAATGAGTTTGTCTAGTTAGACCAAACCATGCACCTTAGTTTTAGCTAATCATGTGTCGATTTGGTATACGATATCCATAATTATCACTAAATCAACAACTAATCAATCTAATGAAAATTATATTATACAAATTAACTAACGGAAGTCATTGTTTAAAATTTTGGGGCTCAAATTTGACATGTTGAACGAATCATCTTGATTGTTTATATTAAACTTTAAATCAAACAAATAAACATTAGTAAAAATAAACAAATATATTTATATCATTTTACGCCAAATTGTAATTAGATTTCACATGCTTGTCCTGTCGTGTTGGTTTTGGTTTGAGGCACACTCTCTCGTTCAATCTTTTTTTTTCTCTTTAAAATATTAATAAATATATGACACAAAGAAATTACTAATCTGAGCTCAACATTAATATAAAAACCCTAATTTTTTTTTATATTATAATTACCAAAAAGTTAAATAAAATTAATTATTAATTCCACTTGATAAACTATAAGACAAAATTAATAATGTATATACGAAACGGCTCTAAATCCGATTAGTCATTCTATGTACCCGACCCGCATAAGACCCAGACCCGGTCAAAGAATTTTTTCGACGTCTTCGTCGACGGCGGCCATTGTTGAATACCAAGGAGCAGCAGTACAAAAAGATCCCATCTTTTCTTCGCAAAGATCGCATTTTCCCGTCCAATCTCACACAATGGTAGATCAATTCTCGATATTTATCTTTTTTTTTTCCAGATTTTTACAATTTTTCGCCGCATTTTATGGTTGCATTTTCATGGTATGGTGTTAATGGCAGATCCGATTCATACTTCTTCAGAACCGGCAGGGGAAGACTCGCCTGGCCAAGTACTACATCCCCCTTGAAGACTCCGAGAAGCACAAAGTCGAATATGAGGTATGCTTTGTCCTCCTCCTTGCTAGTTCTTGGTTGCCTTGGTATTTGATTGGCAAATGGTTTGTTTTGTTGAAGTTGTTGAAATTGGTTGTTTTTTTTTTCCTTACATGTTTGATGGCGGTGGTTGAGATGGGGTGTTGGTGATGTGCAGGTGCATAGGTTGGTTGTCAATAGAGACCCCAAATTCACCAATTTTGTGGAGGTTAGCATTTTGTTTATATATCTGATGCTTTTTCTATTACAATTTTCAGTGTTCTATTATCAAAATAAATTGTCGGTTGGTGGTTCTTTAGATATTTGTTCTTAATTTTGTGAGAATAGTTAATTGCCATAGAAGAATAATTCATTTCATGATGATTTTTATATGTGCGTGTGCTTCTTTTCTTAAAAAAAGAATGGAATAGATCTACTCCGATGTGTGTGTATGTGTTATTGAGATAAACATCGAATGTTGAAGTTCGTGTGTAGGATGGGGGAGATTGGATTGTTCTTTTGCCTGTTCAAGCTTTAGTTTTAAAAAATTGTGTTTGAAACTTACACTTGAGCTTAAGCAAGGTGCATAATCAGGAATGAACCGAAAGCAAACTTTTGAACAAGTTGTCTTTTATAATCAGTTTGAATGGTTCTTCTTAATGGGGATTGGGGACTTGTTATCGGACTCAATTTAAATAAAACTTGGTTAAATATGCTAATGTAATTTTATATTCTAAAAACTTGAAGTATTCCATATGCTTGAATGTCTGAACATAATGTCCTCAATTGAATTCTTCAAGCATTCAACCTGTTTTGATAGTTAAATAAAAGAAAATATAAAAGCATAATGGCATAGTTAATTGAATTTATTGGACTTGATCAAATGCAAGGGAAATAGCTAAAAAATAGTTTATTTATGTAATTAAGTACAAAATGTTTTTGTACCTATGTATAGATTATTTCTAATGATGAGTATTTCTGCATTTGTTATGTGCAGTTCCGCACACACAAAGTCATCTATCGCCGTTATGCAGGATTATTTTTCTCCATGTGTGTTGACATCACGGACAATGAATTGGCATACTTAGAGTGCATTCACTTGTTTGTCGAGATACTGGACCATTTCTTTAGCAATGTCTGTGAGCTGGATTTGGTGTTTAACTTCCACAAGGTGCGTATATATGTCATTTAGAAAGGAGATGTTGGATGCTGATGTTAATCATAATGATGACGTTGTTTGGCTAGAAATGATTTCTTTTTTCTTCTTTTGTGGTGGCAAGGTCTATCTGATATTGGACGAATTCATTCTTGCTGGGGAACTGCAAGAAACGAGTAAAAGAGTATGTTTGAATCATTTATCTTTTAGCTTTTCAACATGGACTCTCATGGAACATATCCTTTTTTTTGCGACCATTTATTAAGTATTGAAGGTTAACAATTGAAATCCTATTTAGAATAACACCTGAAGTAACTAGGGGATGATTGTGGATTGAAAATGTTGTCCTCCCTTGGTAACTAATTTTTTGTTACTCATGCAATATTTCAGGCAATTATTGAGCGGATGGGTGAACTGGAGAAACAAGAATGATGTATTTATTTGTGGTTTGCAGTTGGATAGTGTGCCATATTGTTTCCTTCAATGCAATTCACAAAAATCTTGATTCGATTGTTGGATCCAACTAGAAAAGATGCATTGGAAAACGGCGCTTCTATGTTCCAATAGATGTTCTAATTGACTAAGTAGTCTTAACTGACAAACTTAAGACATTTGTTTGCCACTTTGTCATATAAGACCTTATTATAAATATAAGAGTTGTGGCATACGTTTTTTATTTTGTTGAGTAATTTGCTTGTGTTTTTATTCTTGGAATATGTCAGGCCGATGATGCAGTGAAACAGATACATAAATATGCACATAGTTCAAGCAGTAATATTATACCATGTATCACCAAATTTCCTTAAACCCCCCTAACAATTTTTATGATAAAAACTAGTCATTGATCTTTGTGGTCTTCATGTTGATTCATTCATTAAAGTGTAACTCTAACATTCAACCTATTGGATTTGTATTGCCTTTTGCTGTAAAATCTTATAGCAGTATTGCACTTGGCCTCAGCTGCTGTAAATGAGCCCTGTTGGATGAGAGCATACGTATCTGGCTTTAAAATTTTTTCAATCACAGCAAAGCCAACATCAAAGATTGAAATATAATTTTTCATTTCTTTTCTTGTCTCTTGATAGAAGATATTGTGTCAAATTAGAACATCACTTGTGTTCAGATAGAGCATATATAACCCTAATGGCTAATGCAAGACCAACGGATGGGGTTCTTTGTTGTAGAAGCACCGAGGGGGTACTTGAAAAAACGATCTCGATCACCTCATGTAAAAATATATACATATTACAACCTGGCATCCCCTGACCTACTTGTCGATCTGCTTTCATATCGCCCAGAAAAAAGGCCAGGCGTGGGCTGTGTTAAAGAGGAATCAAGAGGACCAGGTTGCATCATGGTGCTGGTAAGCAAAACAAGCACGCTTCATAGTTGAATAAGGCAAACATTATTATCAAGCATAAAAATGGATCTCTAGCATCGCTCGCTATGGTAGCTCTGCAATTCCCAGTCATGGTCATACTCACATCACCTTAATGCTTGAGTTGGTGGATTGTGGGTGCCGTTCCTGTTCAACTCCCTGGTTGGGGGTGGCTTCAATTAAAGAATCTCCATATTGGTCATATATACAGTTACCAAATGCGCCAAAGAATTAAAAAAATGGAACACTCATGCTGCTGATGAGCTTTACGAGTGTTGGGCATTTAAGAGCAACAGTTGCAAGTGAGCATCAGTGCGCAGGTCGGCGGCATTATCGTCTACATTGCCCGTTGGAGTCAGCTTCTTTCCCCTCGTGGGAGAAGAAATGTTCGGAAATAGTTGCTGATGATGGGGTGTGAACTTGACTCCAAACGCATCCAATGAAGGCGGCCGTAAACTAGTCATGTGAAGGCCACTGGGTTCGAAAAAAGGATCATGGTGGACTCCATTTTGCCTTTTGGGAGGGTAAGGTAACACGTTGGGTGGCCTGTACTGACCCCAATGAGGACCCCAATGCTGCAGTTGTGGTGATTGCTGATGCTGCTTGGAGGCAGCACCAGACACATTACCGATATGCTGGCTCGCCAGATAATTCTGCAACTGCACCTGCAATGCATAGCCACTGCCTTGATCATGATGAAGAAGAATGGTCACATTTAAGTGCAACATCATTTAGGGCAAGCATATCCAAAGGTATACAAAGTTTCATCATTGTCTGTAAATTGGATTGGTTCATAGACCATGCAAGAGAACGATTAACAGTTTTACCTGTTGCAAGGTTAATGCGGGAATCAGATCAGGATAGCCAGAGTAATATCTAGCCTGAGAAGGCAGCATAACATGATCTGTGTGATGTTGGAGACGAGACTGGGAGTGAGGAAGCTGAGCTTGTAAAGATGAATCTACCAAACTCTCAGGATTATTTTTTTCGCTTATATTCTTCTTTGTTGAAACCCAACCAGGCGATAATGAGAGGAAATCACGAGCCTAAAAAAAATGAAGTGTTAGGTCAGCAGCAATTTACCATTCTCAATCATTTTTTATTTTCTATGGCCGCAACTGAGGAGAATAATTTTATAATGAACACTGGTTTTTTTTTAAGAACTTCACAGCAAAAGAAAGATAGACCTGCTTAAGATCTATAAGCATGAATTGAAAAATACCTGGTTTTGCTGCAGAGATAATCCAAAAGTATTCAGGGACAGCTGATCAGCAAGATGCTGCTTGTCTTGGATCTGTCCTTTCCTTTCTTCATGGGAACTCCTTTCCGGAGCCAATCTGTTTGGCCCAAGAATGTTATTGTTCAAATAAGTTTTAAAGTCAACAACCTCATTTTTAAATGTCATAGAACCAGATATTAATTGCCCATTGGCTTTCATTTCATAGGCAGGATCGGGAACTTCTCGGTTATTCCTTTCCAAACCATTATATGCTTGAATAAATCGGCTTATATAGACATGAGTGGCACATTTCTTCTGCGACTTCTTCACCTTAGGCAATCTGATATCAAGCTGCAAGTGTCGAAAACAATTAAGTCTGCTCACCTCACATATGCATATATACAAAAAAACAGAGGAAAAGGGTTTGTTTCGTCTAAACAAAGTTGATTGATATATAAATATTTTCTGGATTGTTGAGAATTTACCTTATCTTTGGAGGCATTGTTTTCATGGTTTAGAGAATCTGGCCACAGGCTGGACTTGTTACTCATCAATGAGCTACAAATAGCACAGTGCTGATATTCAGTCCCTGAACTCGACTAATCTCAAAAAGAAAGAAGAATAGATGGGTTCTTACCCAGATCCAAACTCATAACCATTTAAGGATTTACCACTCAAACCATTTGAAACTGTACATGTTGACAACATTAAATCAATTTGAGGAAAAAACTAGCTTATCACTTTATGCAAAGACAACCAGAAATAACTCACTGCTTGCAGCATCCACCCCATTCTTTATGGTTTGAACATCTTCCTTCTTCATCAAATCCGAAAATAAAACCTAGACATCATTAGAGTCATAAGATCTTCCAATTATTTACTTGATTATAGAAAGAACAAAGGAAAGAATGAGAAAAGAGAGCATACAGGGCATAGGCTATTTTCTGTTTTTTGAATACTGGACACATTTATTGGTTTTTGCTCTAGAAACCTACAGATGCAAACCATTAAAAAGAAGTTAAACGAAGAATGAGCATCAAAACACAGTATAGCTTTATCGGTTTTAACACCACAAAATCACCTGTTTTCAATATAAGGATCACTGGAAGCCCCCATGCAGCTTAAGTAAGTATTGCAAGAAGCCTTCACAGGAATTGAACCGTTTGAAAACTCAACCTCTTCCTTGCCCTCATCCCAGTCTTCAATAGGTGAGGTGGGAATCTTTTCAAGATCAAGTTGAAATGAGCCATCTGCAGAAAGATGCGACTCTTTTGAAAAGCTGGCATCAATAGAAGGCTCAAGCTTCACAGTCACATCAGGTGTCACCGTGATATTGTTGGCCTGACCTTCTCCCAGAGAAGAACAACTTGGAAGCTCTGTGTCTTCCTCTTTGGCAGCTATAGAACCATGTAATATGAATCAAATGCATTAAAAATTAAGTCACTAAATACACAAACAAAATAAAGCAAAATTTGACAATGCAAAAAAAGAAAAACCTTCTAAAGTTAGAGAAGAATAGGATTTAATCTCTGTTATAGATGCAGATTTAGCTACAGACAATTTCCGGTCTGCTTTCTTATTAGAGATTTTGTCACAAGGGAACATTCTAGCCAAAGCAAACAATGCCTCTGCGACTTCTTCTTCATCTCTAGTAATCGAAAAGGCTGTCAATTGCTTGGATGATCTATCTCTCGCTCCTGACTTCTGCAAAACAACAGTGAATCATCATTAAAAAAAAAGGAAAAAATAGCCAAGATATTGGCTCTTAAGTTATCAAATAATAAACATACCGAGTGTTGTTTGGACCAGTGAACTTTATCACATTGGGAAGTCTCCTCCATAGATACGCGGCGCTGCTTTTTAGCTTCTAACAATGCAGAGGCAATAGACTCCCGGTTGCGTTTGATTGTCACTGGGAAACAAGTTCTTCAATCAAATCACAAAAGTAAAAACACTCAAAAACATGGGTACAGCCCTCCAAAAAAAAAAAAAAAATCAAACATATTACCGTGAATCCTCAACTAGAAAACCCAAACAAAAAAAAATCAACCAAATAACATCTCTTGTACTCGGATAAAATCTTCCAAGCATTAGAGAGCGATTGAAAACTTGTTTTTTAGTCTGCGAAAAAGAAAAAAAAAAAGAGGAAGAAGATGCTCCAAAGCATCTTCACTGACTGTACCAGAACGGAGCTTCCGAGGGACGGCAGCTACGTCAACAGCGTCGCGTTCATTGATAGCCTAACCAAACAACATGCTAAAGCACGTCAAACTCTGAAACAAAGTACACAAAGAAAAGCAGAATCGACAACAGTGCTAATACCAACCTTGCCATTGAGCTTAAACCTGTGAATCCGGCCACCAACCAGGCGTTGCCGCTCCCCTTCCTCCTCAGATCCGCTGCCACCGCCCATCTCACCAAGCAAGCTCGAGCTCGAGCTCCGGACCTTCTCTTTTCCGCGCCTCTCCAGAAGACCCGAATCTCTATTATCGGTCACTGACGCCAGACAAGAAGAGGTGTGAGAGCAGGGAAAGAGCGGGAGAGACCGAACAACGATAATCCATTATCCTCAAAACCATCACACAAATAATAAAAAGGAAAGAAGAAAGAAATAAAGAAAAAATGAAGAAGAAACAAACAAAAGAGAAGGATTGTCTTCTCAGATACTCCAGAAAGGACAACAAGGATGTTGTTATGGGTTGTTTTCTGGGGCTCTCACCAGACATTCGGTTTCCTCTCCGCCTCACTTCTCGAGCTTTCTCCATCCTCGACAAAACGGGCATCGGATGACAACTCCACCACTTGAGAATCACACAAAAAAGATAAAAAAGAGAGAGCTGCCCACGTGAGATTAAACCCAAAAAAATTGATGATTTACGAAAAGGTTGATGGTCTTGAAGCTAAAAAAAAGAAAATGGATTAGTAGGTGGTGAGCAGTTATGAATGATCCCAAGTGAAGACCGAAGGTCTTGTTTTCACATGAACCTAAGCTCATTGAATGAGGAAACAAAAAGCTAAAAAGTGAAACAAAAGTGCCCTCCCAAGATCGTATTAAACTAACTGTGATAAGATTGGATGAAATGGACGAGATTTCAATCCAAAAAAACCAGCTCTGAATCATAAAATGCACAGCTTTGATGAAGATAATCAAAGGCTTCGGTGGTTGAGAAGATCAAGCAAGTAGTCAAAGCATGACGAAACATTTGAAATGAGCTCGCTTCAAATGGAAGTGATGAAGGAGGGGGGACCGTGACAAGACCAGAGCAAGCGAGAAAGAACGGAGAAAAGAGAAGAATTAAGACGAGCACTGGTCGTGAAGAAATTAAAAGCTGATCACCTTTCAACCACCGTTGCAGTACAGATCAACATTAAAGCGTCGACAAATCGATCAGAACAACGCACCTAACAGTGGATCTCTCTTCAACGGAGGAGCTACACCTAGTAGCCAACAAAAAGAAAAAAACAATCTCAATCACCAAACAGTTTGATCAAGAACCCTGAGACGTACCAATCATTACCCATATGAACAGAAACTGACAATGCAAAAATGGTGACGCATGAAGAAGAAGACGGTAAAATTGGATGCGGTTGCTCAAGAACCGTTTTTTTTAAAAAAAAAAAAAACACCTCTTCCCCACCTTCCCATCTAAAAACTGAAAAAGCGGCGAAAACAGAGCAAAGGTTGAGACCTTGGGTAGCAGCCGACCAGGCGAAAAGCGAAAAACAAAAAAGATACGAAATTTCATCACTAGTCCAGATGAAGAAGCTAAGGAAAAAAGACGAAAGGACGCAAAAGTGGTTGAAACGTCGAGGAAGAATCAGGTTCTTCCCCATGAGCTAAAGCCAGAACGGTCCAAAAATCCCAACACCCACCCCCCAACATTAAAAAAGACAACATTTTGCAACACAAAAACTAGCTCAGAACCACACCAAATCCAACAAAAGATCAAACACCAAAACAACAGCAGCAGCAGCAGCAGTAGCAGCAGAAGAACAGTCCCTCAAAATCCAAACAAAACTCATCAGAACCCACGTCCAAAACCGCAGGAAAACACGGAACAACGTCACTCACGGTTCAAGGAGCTTCCACATCAAGCACTTGGGGCCATGGTAGAGTGGAAGACGGAAGCTTTTTCTTCCATGGCTCTCTCGCTCTTCCTCTTTCTTCTTCTTCGTCTTCTCTGCCCAACAAACTATCAACCACTTCGTGGGATGTTTGCAGGCTCGCCGTTTACCATAGCTTCCAGCTGCTTTTTATGTGGACCCCTGATTTTTCCATCGTGGAAGGATCTACGGTCGCAGATCTTTTTCTTTGCCAGCTCGGAGTCCACGTCATCTCGCCGACGTAAGAATTGAGAATTTTGTAGAATGCCATGTCATCAAAATGTGCAGGAACTACTCTTTACTAATAAAATAAAAGATGAAAAGAAGAGGTTTGACTGATTAAATTATATTATAAATAAAAAATAAATTAAATTATTATAATTTACTTTTTTTAATTAAAGGTCATTTTAAAATCACAATATTTTAAAATATAAAATTATTACAACCTATATTTAATAAAAATGTATATACAAATTTAGAGGCTATGCCTAATATTTGTCGCATCTTGCTTAGTTAGTATATATTATTGACCGATTCGATAGACGAATATATTATATATATATGT
Source organism: Piper longum (assembly GCA_032619315.1). NCBI lineage: Eukaryota > Viridiplantae > Streptophyta > Magnoliopsida > Piperales > Piperaceae > Piper > Piper longum. The sequence continues at coordinate 12,180 of JAVDBV010000271.1, forward strand.
ATAATCAAAATAATACAACCGATAAAAAATAAAAATATGAAATTTTTTGGGGATAAAATTGGTCTTTCTATTTTGGTTTAGAGTGTGAAAAAAAAGAATTATCTACATTGTTCTATAATTGGATGCACTAATTGATGACAGTGATGATTTATAACATCAAAATTGGCCCTCTACTTGATAATCTGTGAGATAAATGGGAGGGGGGAGGAGTGCCGTTTTCTAGATTTCATTCCAATTTCCACATCTCTTAAAAAATTCATGCCCCTCTGGTCTCTTTCAAAAGTTTTCCCCCTTCCACACACCTTAATTTTATTTTTACGTGATTTATATTGTATACTAGTTGCAAATCCCTGCGATGCACGGATTATGTTATTAATTTTGTTAAAATTAAATATTACACTAAAAAATTAAACTTTGATTATAATACTGATTAATTGTTAAGATTTTATATGATTGAATTCTATATAACTAGTGTTTCTTAGCCATAAATATTCAATATATAAATTATTTATTTATTTATTAATTTAAAGATTAAAATATTGATTTTAAAACATTTTAAAGAATCAAAATCAAAATTAATGTAATTGAATTTAAAACAAAAGTGAAAAATTTTAAACGGAGTAGGAGAAAGAAAAAAGGTATATATATATATATATATATATATATATAACATGTTTGCATCAGGATTGGCATAGGTGAGGTTGCAGTGTTTTCAATATTAATCCCACTTTGGGATTGAGATTGAAATTGTTTTGGTGAGTGCTATATAAAACATGTTGTAAGTTTTTTAAAATGGTTAATCATTTTGGGACATAGGATTATAACATTTTTTGTATTAATTCGATATCATAATTGAAATTGTCGGTGAGTGATATATGGAATAGGTTGTAATTCTTTTAAAATATCTAGCTATTTTGAAATATACCCAAAGCCTGTAACAGAATGATACAAATTTGGAATCCAACTAATAAGAATTAGTAGTGATGATAAGATGATAATTCCTAAAGTAAAAGCATGATCAGCGTTGATGTATATATAAAGCAAAAATGGATATAAACTTTAATTTTACCTATAAACTGTCAATAAATAATATAAATAGGCTGTAATAATCTGATATTTTAGAAATAGATTTTGACTTTAAAAATAGATTATGAATGATAAAATTGATTATAATAATTTGATTTTTTATTTTTTTATTTTTTATTATATTTTAATTGATCAAAATTCATACTTTTAATTGAAAGTCAATATTTAATTTTTTTTATTAATGAGAGTAGAAGATGACATTATATATAAGATTATTTTATTTGACAGAAAATGAGCCAAAAAAGAAAAAAGAAAAAATAAATAAACAGGCAAAAGAAATAACACACGGCAATTACATACTTCTTAAAGCCAAATCATGATTTTAGTTGTCAATCATCAAAACCAAAAAATACATGCTCTCCACCGCTTTGTGTAGATGTTGAATTACCAAGCATAGATGATTAAGCAAATGTTCGTCAACATATTTTATCTATTAAATATAGACGTTCATGAAATATGCTGGATATTAATTCATTGAATATAATTAAATGAATGGTCATAGGCAATTCATCCATATGTGAGCGGTTACACAAAGGAATACGTGTAATTACTGTATAATTGCATTATAGTTTATGAATAATGCATTTTCATTTAGGAAATATCTCCATTTTATTTGGTGATTAAAATTAAAATAGGTAAAATATTACACCATGCACGAGTCAGCACAACTTAAATTCAAAATAAACTATAATTTTATGAATAAGTTATCGTTGAATAATAAAAAACATATTTTAATTGAAAAAATGTTATAATAATTTGATTTTTCTTATTAACAAATCTCATACTTTTAAGCACGCATCAGTATTGAATTCTTATTTTTTTAATATAAAAGTAATGGGAGAGAAAAATAAGATCTCTCGTACTCTACTCATGGATTTTTTTTATTTTATGCATTATTGTTTAACATAATAGGAAAATTATTTCAACACTATAGCACTCATTTCTCCTCTTCTAAATGTTACAGTACATAAACTTCACCTAGCGGGAAAAAAAACACACACCCACACACACAATGCGGACGAACATAAAAGTGAAATAGAAAATAACAAGTAATTAGATTGAGGGGCTCTTCCCACACACCTCCAATGGGCACTACCCTAGCTGACCAGCTTGCAATAATCGGGCGTAAAATCTAGCCACACTACATTAATTTAGGGACCTACAATTTCAAGTCTATAATCGGCAGCATTTACATCTCTAGACTGTTAATTTCATCAATATACTCTTTTAGCAAAAGATGTTGTGGCCATGGAAAGATAATCACCACTTAATCACTTGAACCACCCTTTCCGAGAATTCTTTAATGAATTGACGCGGTAACAAGATGCAGCCACACTTGCCATTGAACTCAGGGTGTCTGGCAGTGCAACTGACATCAATCTTGCCGTCACAGCCTCTACTTGCATTCAGTCGAGTTATTGACCATGCTCGGTTTCTCAAACATTCCGGTAAATGTAATCTATATGTTGAAACAAGATGACACTGTTGTACAAAGCTACAAACCATTAATTTCACAAACTTCGAAGAGAACAGTCTTCTATTACAGATCAGTGATCACAGCTTCAACCCGGTCCTTGAGAAAGGGCTCTCTTCCGCTTTGGTGAGCCGTATATCAAATCATTTATCCATTTATCGGAGAGATATATATATCAAACTATAAGAGTTCTTGAATCCAATAGACTATGAAATGGGTTAAACGTGATTTATACATTCGTAACAGAATATGCATTACAATTACAAGACAAGTCCAGAGTCAATGTTTTTCACCATGCAAACAAACTATTATGTTACAGAATTGATTGACAAGGCAAACAGCTCTGCCTATTCATTTATCAAGAAAAGGGGCAGTAGCGTGCGAGCAGATGAAAGTACACACAAATAAGCTTGTCCACAAAAGTCGGCAAATTACACCTTGCTTAAGGTGTTGAAAGAGAACACGAGCTACAGCTCCTATCAACAAGATTCAGCAATCAAGATAGCATTTTCAAGATAGAATCTCTCTCACCAGCCTATCCATACTTGGATACGCAAAGTAAAGTATCAGAAATGACGGAAGAGCAAACAGTACAGTAACAATAAAATATAGTCCTAAGATGGCTGCAACTGGCTGGGATTGCATACAGAATAATCAGGAGTAAAACAACCAGGGGGAACTTGGAAGTCACGAGAAAAAAGTACACCAGGGACTTCTGCAAGGATGTCCGAATCTTGCTCATACTCAAGTGCTCCCTAATGGCAGCAAAGCGGCCAAGACTCTGTTGGGAGTCCCCTGAATGCTCAAAAGAAAACCTCCCGTGGTCAACATTGTGGTTGGCTCGACTTCCCGAAGGTAACATCCTGTTTGATGCATAATTCAATTGGTGATTGGTAGCATAAGGAGCACGAGATTGGAACCTGTCCCCATTCATGTTCTCAACCATCCACAAGAGGAAAAAGTTTTTCCGTGGGAACTTCAGGTTTCCTTTATACATCAACCGGAAGGGGAGAAGATTGCGCCATGGGCAGGAGATAAATAAAGGAAGTTGCACTGGCAAACTAGGGAACTTCACTACTACCCACTGAAGCCCCAAAACGCAATTCTTGCAAATAGTGTGCCCACACCATAACACATAAGGCGCATTCTCTACCATATTGAATGATTCCCAACAAATAGGGCAATCCAACCCTTCTTCTCTGCTCGCACTGTTGGAAATCTCATCGTCAGAGCAATAAGCGCAATTTTGAGTAGAAGTCGGAAGGCAATTCTTCGATCCAACGCTTCCAGCAATAGCATTTGAAGCAAAACTCCACATGATGCAGTAGACTACTCATACAGCGACGAATAACCCAACATAGACTTAATTTCGATGTCCACAAAATCATATCACTGCATCCAATAACCTATCCAATCATTGTGACCACCTCGCAATCAATGATCTCATACAACATACAACTAAAATTCAAACATTTACTTCACATCTATCGTCACAAGACTGATAAATAAAAGCACAGGAGTATACCCCCCAAAAAAAAACTTTGAAAAAATTGACCTAGCAGCAAATTTACTGCAGTCAATAACAAATTCAATCATGCAATCCACCTCTCAACATATGGTAGAAAAATACAATTCAATTAAACACAACAAAAGAAGATCAAAGAAAAAAGTAGACTCATGGGCACGAGTGTTCACTTCATGTTTCACGCCACTAAATTGATCAATAAATGCATTGACATGGTATTAAATTTTTCTCTAAAAAATGTAAAACATAGAGAAAACATGCATGATTAAACACAATTCCAATACCAAACAACCAAAAAAAATGACAGATCATGTTTGACGTTACATGTAACAAAGCATCAAATGTTAGAAATTCACTACCCTGTCGCATGTGAACTCAATTAAATCTCAATAACAAAGAAATTTCTCACCACCCGTCTAAAACCACCGCGAAAATTTCTAACATTGACGATCCACATCATTTTATTTTGCAAAAAAATGTATATATAGGCCTGGGGAGGGATCCTGGAGGTGACCTTGGTTCCACGAGAGTAAGCGAAAAGGGATGTGATCGATGGAGAAGGAGGATTCGTGTCTGGTGTCACGGGGCTAATTCTAGGACCTAAAATTTTTCGATCCCAATCAATCTATCCTGTGCGGCGTATTCCCCTCCCTGGGAACACTAAGCCTCTCACTAAGTACATAATATGGGAAGACAAGGCCACAAACACTACAATTGTGTTCGGCCACAACTTCAAGTACAACGACCCCCAACTAGCAATTTACTCGATCGCCCGTAACACCCGAGAATCAAGTAGCACCACCAACGCACCACCCGATCGCCCAACCACCAATGTGTGGATTGAGTTTGTACCGTCTGTTATTGCTTGTCTCAGCAACCAATTCCCACAACTTTGCTACCTTGTAAACGTCGACCACGACCTGGTACTAACGTTCCCTGCCTAAAACATCAGCCAACAAGCAAAACCACAGATATGGGGAAAACACTTCTCAACCTTATATTATCAAACCAACATAAGGATTACAAGCACTCTACTCTCCCCTTCAAACACTTGCTCGCCTTGTGGAAAGCCCCCACAGCCTCGACCCAATGCTCACCACTCATACGGGACTCAAACACGAATTACTTCCCACAAGCAATCCGACATAACCCAGATCGTCTCCCATAGATCGAACCCTTTACATGCAATTTATCAAAAAGACTCAACATGCAGGTTGTAACCACAATGTGTACCTGGATCCAGCAATCCACCAATGAAGTTCCAGTCTTTCCCACAAGCAGCGGCTACAGCAACTCCACGGGACTCCTTCCTCTTGGTTGTCCCTTACCACAAGAGACCACGTTGTCCCCAATTGGCCGTCCTCTCCAAGAGTACGTCTTCCAATTGGTCGGCTTCCCTCTCACGTTGGGAATCCCTTTTTCCAGCCTTCAATCCATGTATTTATACTCAACGTCTAGAAGATAAATCTCCCCATCAAATAAACCTGTCCTACTTGACGAGATCTTGCCAGAACCTTTATCTCCAAAGGATCTTGCAAGATCTCCAGCGTGTTATCCTCAAACCTGGCTCCAATCCCGTCCAAGTTCTCCTACACGTCCAGGAAGTTTATCTCCAACCAGGAGATACACCCAAGATCTGATAAACACGTCCATCATGTTTATCTGATCTCCAAGGTTAGCGGCATGGGATCGCGCAATCTTCACCAAGATTCGATCCATCCTTATCTCCAAGCACCTAGTTGCAAATGGACCAAATCTTCTCCTCCACAATATGATCCAAGTCTAGTAACAAATTCCAGCAACCTGTTGGCTGCCCTGCTGATCCATCGGGTCCCGACAGCAATCCTTACAAAATAGGAACCTGCTTTCGTCACCTTCCTGGTTCGACCCTAACCAACATTCGACCACCAGACTCCAATCCTCCCGGCGTTGTGGCGAATTCCGACCAAACTGCCAGAATGCCAAGTACCGCTACTGATTGGCACTCGCTCTCGGACATGCCGCAACCCAAGTACCCGTGCACTTGGTTTGTTACCTGCAACTGTAATATGGATTAGCCTTGGTACGTTGTTTCCATCACTCGGATAGCCACCGCTACCCCTCCATGGACATGGGAACACTTGGAACAACGCTCAAATTCTAGTTCCCGGTGACTCCTATGAATCAGGGTTGTAACACCTGGCAACTTCACCGGACGCGTCGGAGTTGCGGTAGCGACCAGCGATCGGCGGCGAGGAGGAGGCCGGGTGGGGGTTTTGGAGGGTGGTCAGATTCAGATTTCTTGGACGCAGTCATTGACCAAATGGAGGGGATGGCGTTGTTCTTTCGGACGGACAAACTGACACGAATAGGGCAGAGGCCCCAGATGCAAACGGTTGGACTAAAATGGATGTTTTTGTAAATTACTTGTAATTGTAATCCTTGAGTTGGTTTTCATTAAAAACTTGAATCGATCTGGTTTAAATACATTTAGAATTAATTCAAGTGAAAATATCATAATAACTAAGTTTTAATATTTTTTATTATAAATGACTAGAAATTTATATTTATATAAGATATAACTAGATCTCAAATTTTTCTTTCACACAAAACGAATTTATACATTTTAAGAATATTTTATTCATAAAAATTGTTGTATTAATATAAATACCTTAAATCTAACTTTATATTTTCTCAAACATATTGTTTGTATTTTATATAATGAATAATATTTTATTTTTAAAAAAATATTCATAAGAAAAATATATTGGATAAAAAACGTTTTAATTTTTAATAAAATGTGATAATTTCAAATTAAAATGTCAAACATCTAAAAATATATCTTTTTTACTTTATTTTTTATTTTTGATGGCCTAAAATTTAATTTAATTTTAATTTTCCAAAATTCAATAATTTTTTTTTCTTTTTAGGTCATGAATAATATAGTTTTATGTTCTACTTAATATTTATTAGTTAAATTTTTTATTTTTATATGTAAATTTAGTAAAAATATAAGTTTTATCTATTATATATTTTGGTATTAGTAAAAATAATTCTTATGGGTATTTTTTTCATTATTTAAAAAATGAAAGGATTTGGTCATAGTTGATATAAAAATTATAAAAATGGCTGTACGATATAATTTTGTAAATTTAGGTATTTTTGAAAGAAAAGTTTGAAATGTGACTATTTATGATATTTTCCCTCAATTTAAGCATTTTTTGAATCGGCTAATGAAATATGATATAATATTTATATATACATGTAAAAATAAATATAATATTTATATGCAAGTGTAATTTATAAAAAAAAATGTAACACAGATGTTCTCTACCCACGTTTTTCTATAACCACCTAAGCCATAATTTATAGATCATAGTTAATACATTCTTTATTTTATAATGTGGGTAGAGACAAGTGTGATAAATATTGGTATAACATAATTCTTTATAAAATGAAGTCAAATTAAAATTGCGGCTTCATTTTCGAGTTTCAACAATCAAAAGCAGATTTTGATACCGATTTCTTTAGTTTAAAGAAGTAGCAATTTTGGCTCAAATTTATACCCAATCGAGTTGACTTGACTGAGTCAACCTGGTTATGTCTGTCATACCTGTTTTTTCCAAGAATGGGTAATCGACCACTTAAGACCTCTAGTCTCTAATTATATCGTAATTATAATAATATTTTGCTTCATTTTTATACATATAAAATTAACAAGTGAATGCTAGAACCGTAGACCTCGACACACCTTAATTAAATGGATGCAGAATAAATGGTGCTCATTACAGCGACTAAAATTTTTCCGGATTATGATTTACTTTGAATGCATAAGTTCAATGTAATTTGATGTAATATGTATATTATGGGCTTCAACCACTTCTAAATTATGGATATAAATTAGATGAGACAACAGGCAAGCAGCTAAGGACACAAATTCATAATAACATGACACCAGAAAAAGAATTATTTAAAAAAAACGCTTGTTCGTCGTAATTTTTTATTTTATTTTGGGAACGTACCATCTCACCTTTCATTCCCACAAGCCAAAAAAAACGAACGTACCATCTGACTTTTGTGTGTCAAATCAGCACCGGAAACTCGTCCTAACGAGCACACTTTCTCACCATCCTCACTTCCAATAAAAACAACTACCACATATTTCATGAGGACAACAAAATCTATTTTATTCATGGAGATGATGATAAGAACTAAGATTAACAACAACGTTTATTTTCTTGAAAAGGACAACACTTTCATACAAGAAAATAATGATTATTTTATTATACGTATAGTATTATGATGAAAATGAAATAACTAAGTCTTTAAACATGTGTTTAATGCAAATTGTGCTAGTAAAAATGTATGTAAATATATAAACTAATTTAGTTGGAACTTGGTTTAAATAAAATAAACTCAAAAATACTAATTATGCTAATTGAAGTTCACATAAACCGGATTTGAGAATGAAGCAACAAACATCCCCTAAAAGATTTATGGGCGTTAGCAATGATGGAAAAAGCCAATCATTTTGCTCTCATTAGATTATTATTAACAAATCAATCCAGTGGTAATTTTGTTAATTTAGTGAATTCCTTGTCTTATTATAAAATTGCACGTCAAGGCTATAGTGCCCACTACGAGTTGATGATTCTCCGAATGGGACCCCCCACTATCGTCGTGATCGTCGCCATCATCGAATTGGCCATCGCCGTGTCTTGGCTATATAGGTCGGATTTGCAATAAGTTTCACGAGTGTCTCTTAATCCAAAAATTATGTTTATAGGTCTTCAAAAAGTACTTGCAACAGGTTTCATAGGTTTTTCTTTCATAAGTCTCTCTTAATCAAAAAACTATCTCAAAGAATAAAGATTTCCTATTAGCCTATATATAAGTCACCAATATCATCCATCACTAATGCAAGACAAACCCAGTAATCTCCATTCACACATTGGGCAACTCTAAAATTATCATTGTTTAGTAATCTCCCTCCCTTTTCCTTCATAACTCAAGTGATAAACTCAATCCTTAAACGCATCCCCTCCCCTTCCCTTCGCATGGTGACAAACTCAATCTTTAAACACATCCCCTCCCCTCCCCTTTATCAGACACATCACCTTGACAAACTCAGGTGACAAATTCAATCCTTAAATTATCAGTTAGAACCCATGAATGAAAATAATCATAATGAAACATCTCTAATGAAACACCCCTTGACAAACTCAGGTGACAAACTCAATCCTTAAATAAGTCTATATATAAGCTAGCAACATCATCTATAACCGATGTGGGATAAACCCAATAAACCCAATTCTTGCCAGCTGCACCGGCCACATGATCGGTGCAATCTCGTTAGTGGTCTACCGGTTTGCCAGCCTCACCTTGCTCGTAGTCGCCAACTGGAAGGCCATCTCCAGCTCAATCCCAGCATGCATCCCCATCTCCCTCCCAAACTTTCGCATCCTCGACCTCGCCGGCACTGTCCAGACTGACATCGGTAAGCTCTCCCACCTCCGCCTCTTCAACCTCGCTCACAACCGGCTCTCAGGAGACATCCCTGCCTCCGTCGCCGGCATGGCCGACCTCATGCACGTCAACATGAGCAGGAGTTGCATCACCGATGAGGTCCTGAAGAAGCTAGGGGCCCGGTGCCACCTACGTCGGCCACTTCGACCTCAGCCACAACCACCTCTGCGGCTGCATTCCCACCGGCAAGGCCATCGAATCGAGCACCTCGAGGCGTCCTCCTTCGCCGACAATGACTGCCTCTGCGGCTGCATCCCCACCGGCAAGGCCATCGAATCGAGCACCTCGAGGCGTCCTCCTTCGCCAACAATGACTGCCTCTGCGGCTCACCTCTCCGGACTCATGGAGTGATTATGGTTAAAAGTTGTAACTCGGGAGATGTGATTAGGCATACTGAAGGCGAATCAGCATGCATGTCTTGTTTATGATTGTTTATTTACGTGGTTTTATCATAACGCCAAGTGCAGTGTTTGTATATTCTTTTGTGAAATATGTTCACTAATTACTAGTTCCAGAAGCTATCTCATCGAACTAATTGGTTGATTAGGGGGTTTTGAGCACATAAATCGTAACGATTCATGATCATCCATGAACAGAAATTGAGCAAATTGCGTGCTCACCACTCACCCTGCCATTCACTAATCTCTTCTTTGAAACGCTCTCGCGTACCTACCAGTAAAACATAGAAACCTTACTGTTTCTATGTTTAATCTGTTTCTCTACATTGGTCAACTAATAGACTAACTTGGGTTGCCCACATTTATCACTGGTAGCAACAATATTGCATATGGAACCGATCAGAACAACCTAATCTGGCTTGAGATTAAACAAAAAATCCGCTGCCACATTAACCTCAAGTGCGGCACATCTCGAGATATCCACTAGTAAATCGTCGACAAAAAAAGAATCAGATATATGCTATACGTTTCATGAACTGGACCTTCTATGAATCGGTTTCACTGGCTTTTTCTCCACAAGTGCAATCATTCCAAGCAACGACGGGTGTTCAAGCATCAGTTTGGATACTAAGTAGCCGGCAACAGATATTGACAAAAGCATGTGTTGACCATGACTTTAAGCATTTGCAAACAATATCGGTACTTTGAACGACGGGTATTCAAGTAGGGGTGTAAACGAGTTAAGCCTGCAAGTTTTTTGCGTTCGGTTCGATTCGGCTTGTGCTCGTGCTCGTTAATTTTGTGCTCGAAAAAATATTCTGCTCGAAATAGATAAGCTCGTTAATCAACGAACAGAGTTTGAGCAAAGGAGTATTTGGCTCGACTCGGCTCGAAACTCGAACTCGATGTGTTCAAACTCGAAAAAAATGTTCGGCTCGACTCTTCTCGTAAATACTATTAAGGTCATATTGAACTTATATAGTGTTCAAAATTTTTTTTGATCCTATATAAGTTGAGCACATAAACATTCGCTAGGCTCGAATTCGGCTGGAGCTCGGCTCGAATTCGGCTCGAACCAAGCCCAAACACCATAAATTTTGGACTAGGCTCGGCTCGGCTCGTTTACATTAAAGTTTGGCTCGACTCGTTTTATAACGAGCCAAACTCAAGCACACCCCTGCTTGGTTCGGCTCGGCTCGTTTACACCCCTATATTCAAGCATTAGTTTCACAGTCAAATTTGGCTCATCGAATTAAACATAAGTCAAACCCAAACATTATATTTTGGATAAGCTCAGCTAAATCCACAATATATCAAAACTCGTCAAATACTTAAATAAGTTCAAATATACTTACCAAAAATTAAGTCGAATTCAAAAATATTCGCGCTTAGTTCGGCTTGGCTCGTTTACACCCTTGGTGGCGTGTGAGCTTCCCATTCGGAGTCGATTGGGTTAGGCTTCCACTCGGTCGGTTTATGACAAAAAAATCAAAATAAAAATTTACAAGTTTTTTTAAAGCTTGATTTATGGATTAAATATGAATTGAACCAATTTAATTTTTTTCAAAAAATAAAGGAGCAATTTAAATTGAATTTTTCTTAAATAAATATTATTAAAGTTGAGTTGAGCTTAAAAAATAAATTTGACTCCCTCTCCAAGTCGCAACAATCGGGTTCGAATCCAATTTTTGACAAACTTGTGCTAGCAGTCGAATTCTGGTTAAATTTAAGTTTCACTCAATTAAAAGACCTTAATGCTTATTTTTAAACATGTAAAGAAAAAAAAA
>JAVDBV010000272.1:0-16316 GCA_032619315.1 Piper longum
CCAAGGATCGGCTGCAGCACTTCACCACTCTGGATCTCGGTATGTCCCTCTCCACTTGGACCACAAGGCACAACTCTTCCCAACAAAACTCCCTTGCCAGACGTCCTTTTTTCCTTCCTTCTATACAAGTTCGTCCTTATATAGAATCCCAACATGTTTATCTAAACTCCAAAGATAAACTCGATCCTTGTGCCAATCTTTATCTCTAAAGATTCACCAAGATACACCATGTAGTCATCACCTAGGCCTGATCACGTCCAGGTTTAATCCTATGGCTGAGCTTTATCTTTATCTCAAAGAGTTTGTTGCTTCCATCCTTATCGGCAATTCCAGATCCTTATCTCCTCAGTGCAAGTCGACTGCATGGTCAAACCTTCCTGGTTCGACCCCAACCTACTCACGGCCAACGTCCAATCCAAGTCCCGGCAGAACTCCCAGCACCGCTAGAATTCCTAGTACCGCTAGGATTCCTACTACCGCTAGAATTTCCAGCACCGCTACCTCGTCCGCTACCCGTACCGCTCAAGGGATTGGCATCGCTCATTGCTGGTAGTGACACATTGCTCGGTAGCGCCAGTACCCCTACCGCTCCAAATAGTGGTAGCGCCCAACGCTGGTTCTGCTACAAATATCGGCACCGGGTATCGGCCCGCTCGATACTCGCGCACCCGACACCCGCAACCTGCTGACTTGCTCGGTCATGCTCGATCATGCTTGGCGGTGCTCAGTACCGCTCGACAATTGCCCGGTACGACTCCTACATGAGGCTACTCGGTGCTACACCCACCACTACGTCTTGCCACACCATGCACCATAACCCGATACTTGCCTACAACATATAACACGCATTGGGGTCTTAATAGGTTGTTTCACCACCGGGGTAGCACCAATTGCCCTCATTTGATGTGGGATGACTAGGGACAACCGCCAAACCCTAGCTCCCAACGCATCCACGACTTAAGGCTGTAACAGTAGGTATTCAAGTCCTTGACCCTAAGGTTTTGGGTTCAAATCAAAAGCTTTATTCAAGCTTACAAACGAGCTTGGTTTAAGCTAAGTTTCAAGCTCACGAATGAGTTGAGTTCAAGCTTAAAAAAGTTGAACAGTTTAATTTATTCGAACTCGAGTCAAACTCATATATTCAAAACTCATTCAATTTTGAGTCAAGTTCGAACGAACTTCGAATTATTCGAGTCGAGCTCGAATAGAAATCGAGTTCGGCTCATTCTAGCACCCGAACTCGCAACCTCTCCCTTCCCCGTCTCGGTACAAAGTCCCGAGCTTCGCAAAAAATGCGCGACACTCGCCGTTAACGTTCTCCCCTTTCCCTTGCACACAACTGATCCACTCAACCGTTTAAATATCGCGGAAATGGCGGCCCGCCGGCGTCTCCGTCTCCGTCTCCGTCTCCGTCTTCGGCGCCGGCGTCCTCCTCGCATTCAGCCACCGGGACTCCCTCGCCTCACGCTCCCACCGACGTGCTCATCGTCGGCGGCGGCGCCACAGCTCACGGGTCGCCCTCGATGCCGCCACCCACGGGCTCTGCGTCGGGCTCGTGGAGAGGGAGGATTTCTCGTCCGGGACGTCTTCCCGCTCCACCAAGTTGATTCATGGAGGTATGATCGTTTAATGCTGGTTTTCACTCTACTGTCGCATTGGTTGTTGTTACAATGTTTGTGTTCTGAGAAACATTTTTTCCATGTGAAATGTTGGTGATTCGCTGTCTTGATTGTCATATTTGATTGTAGAACCATTTTTTTCATTATAAGTATTAAATTTGGACAAATTATTATTTTGTTGTTAATTTTTCTACGTTGAGGAATGAAATGTTGAACCATTGCAAGTTCTCTTTTTATAATTCCAATTTTTTTATCAAGTATGGAGGTGAAAAGGGCTAAGTATGGGGTAGATCTGAATTGGTGCTCTGAAAATCTTAGTTGAAGTTTGTAAATGTGATTATGTTTCAGCATAAGCATTGGCCTGGAGTTGGTAATCATCTGTGAATGTTATTAGTCAGTTTACTTCTAGCTTCTAGAAGCCTTTTCATGCTAGTTTATATATCTTCTTTTGGGCCTCAATTATGGATACTATGTAAAATTGGAAGATAAAATTGTTATGTGTAGAGTCTTTTTGATTGTCTTGAAATTGATTTGCTGATGTTTAAATTATTGGGCCCTTTGGGCCCAAAAAGGGACTTGCAATAAGCTAACTTAGGAAATAAGACTTGTTTGTTAGCCTATATACAAGTCACTGATCACCCCCATTGATGTGGGACTAATCAAATAATTCTCCCCCTCACACATCAAACCATCCGAATCATCTTCCCCTCACACTTGGTGTCCACATGTTACAATGAAGTTTTATGAGACTCTAATTTAGACTAACCGATTTTATCGTGAGGCCCCTCACTTATCAAACTACCCAAATCATCTCCCCTCACACATATTGGCTGTGGACATGTTGCAATGAAGTTTTAGGAGACTTCAATTTGGGCTAACTGACTTCTCACGAGACAAATCTTTGGGCTAGCTGACTTACCATGAGTGAGATTATAGGAGACTCCAATTTGGACTAGCTAAGACAAATCGAGGTTAAATAAGGGTAACACCATAGCCAACTAGGCTCGCTCAATACCACTATTGGGCTCTTTGGGCCCCCAATGTGGGATTAACCCACCACAAACTTGTTATTTTTAGCTTATATGGGCTCCTTTCATTGTCACTTCATCAGAGGTAGCGTACTCACGAAAGGCAAGTGTTAGATGTATGGATGCAGCACTAGATTTTTTATTTTTGTTTGAATTGTTTGCTGTTCATTGGTATATGTAAGAGGACAGTCTGCCTGAAATTAGACTTTAGTTGTCAATTTGGATGTTGGCCATTTTTCAGTTTTGCATACAAATGTGTTCATGCATTTGACTTCATAATACTTCATATCTACATATTCTTTGAGCAACAGAAGCCTCACACATGATTTGTGTTATTAAAAATTTGAGCAAAACTCCATTGCTAATGGAGGTGTAAGCTTGTATATCAGTAGGTGAAATTCCTAATATTATGATTCAGCTATTTTTGCAGTAATTGTTTTTCTCATATGAATTTTATAACGGGAAGTTTTTTTGATACGGGGGTCCAATATTTTGATAATAGCTGTCATCAATTTTGATTACGGACAGCTAAATTTGGTTTTTCATGCCCTTGAAGAACGTAAACAAGTCATGGATAATGCTCCACACTTTTGCCATGCTTTACCATGCATACCCATGTTTTGATTGGTTTGAAGTTGTCTATTACTGGTTGGGCCTTTAGCTGTATGACTTTATATTGTGGTTTTAACTACCGTATATGCATTTTGTAGTTGCATTGTCTCAAAATAAGAAATACTTGTTTATGCTCTGAAGGTTTATGACTTTGTATCTCAGAGTACTCCAGGCGGAGAATTTGATGCATATGCAAAAGTTGTCGCCAATGCTGTAGGTCCTTTCTCAGATTCTGTGAGAACGATGGCAGATAAGGATTCTAAACCTATGATATGCCCCAGTAGTGGCATACACATTATTCTTCCAGATTACTATCTAGAAGGAATGGGTTTGGTTGTTCCAAAAACCACGGATGGTCAAGTTGTAATTTTGCTCCCATGTCTGGGAAGGACAATTGCATGTATCACAGATTCTAACACATCAATCACAATGCTTCCAAAGCAGCACGAAGATGAGATTCAATTTATACTGGATGCAATTTGCGATTATCTTAACGTCAAAGTATGCGGATCTAACTCCCTGATTGCGTGATTTTAATCTTTCTTCCTTGTGAAGGCATTTTGTCTCTTTCTTTCTTCTTTAACTTTTCCATTTTTTTTGCGTGCTTATGTGTGGTTTTATTTCTGAAGAATTGGTGGTATAACGCAGTGGTATTTTGATCATGCTTGCCACGGGATGTATTAAACTTTGATTGATGAGAAAGCCTTTCCTAGTGTCTTTTCCTTTAGATGGTTAAATTAAAGACTTGCCGTAATGATAAATTGGCAAGTAATCATCGTATTGATTTATTGTTTTGACTCTTGAGTAGAAATCCTGTGCGACCTGTGTTGTAGCTTCGGCCCTGCCAAGGTAATTTATAGTTGTTGACTGGCATTTTAAAAAGACAGATTAGATTCTTAATATTTAGTTAATTCTTGGCTTTCAAAATGTCATTTTGGAGGATGCAAAGCATGCCCACTTCTTGTATAATTTATTTTATTTATGTTAAATTTTAGAATACTTGGGGTTGTCTACTAGTTACTCCTTTCTTCCAAGATCATTTTCCTCGTTCATTTTTTATATTTTTAGAAAGCTTTCTGCCTTTTACTTTTAAACATCAGTTCTGCTTCCTTTTGAACTGAAGTATATACAAATATCAATCTGCACATTTTGGCCAAGAGCATGTTTTTGACATAAGGGATGATAAGCTCATTTTTCACTTCAATATAATATACTTCAAAAAAAAATATTAGGAGTGACGATCAGATGTTCGTTCTGCATGGAGTGGTTTTTGCCCCTTGAACAATGAATCCATCAGCCAAGAACACTGAAAGCATTTCTAGAGACCATAAGAGCGTCCAGGCTTAATCACTATTACAGGGAGAAAATGAACTACATATATAAGGTAAGTTACTCAATGTTGGATCTTGTTTCCAGTCACTGCAATGTAGGTGTATGTAGTCAGCTATAGCTGCTTCGTATCTAACTAATTGATATTAAAGGGCTACTGATTTAGTTATTATATATTTTTATGTTTCGTTGGCAGGGAGCATGGCGGAAGATGCAGTTAATGCAGCTATAATGTCTGGCAAGTTGATACTAGCAAATGATTGCATTACTCATTTACGGTGTTTGCACAGCAATATGTGGGAAGGTTGTGCCGGGTGCAATGGGCAGTGCTGCTGCCAAACATCTGGTCCATTCTTATGGAACTTCGGCTGAAAGAGTTGTTGCGATGACACAGGTGAATTTTCTTTATCTTTCTGTAGGGGATTTGGGTAATCATTTTTTATGTGCTAAAGGATAAGAGGCATGGAAAATGTACCGTAAAGAAGCTAGCTGCTAAAAATTGGGTTGTTGGAACACTAATGAAAAAGTAAGCTGCTAAAAAATTGGGATGTTGAAACACTGATGAAAAAAGCAATAGCATAAATGTCTTGCCATTACAAGAGAATCCGAAGTTGATGGATTATAAACTCATTGTTGGAGGAATGACAAGTTCAATTACTATCTATCATAATCTGGCTTGGACCCTGTTCAATATAATGTTGTGCTAATAGATTCTCATGAAGTTGAGAAGCATGTTTTTTTCCTGATATTTCACATGTATTGTGTTTAACTATTTTCTTTCTGTCTAATGTCTCAGGATGAGAATCTCGGCAAAAGATTGGACCATGGTTACCCATTTCTCGAAGCAGAAGCTATATGTTGCGCGCGATATGAGCGCTGCGAGTCTCTGGTTGATTTTATTGCAAGGAGGTCTCGCCTCGTCTTCCTTGACACTAATGCAGCCAGCCGAGCTGTACCTCGCATAATTGAGATATTGGCTACTGAGCACCAATGGGACAGAGCAGGAAAGAAGCAGGAACTACAAAGAAAGCTAAGCAATTTTCATAAACTTTTAAAACCTCAATGAATGCTCAATTCCGCGATGGAAAACGCACTCGTGACTAAATCTTTCTTGTCACATACATTCCTTGTTGGGGGGGAAATAGATAGATAGCCTATGAATTTAAAATAATTTGATAAACAAAGATAAAAATCAATCTTTTCTAGAGGAGGAAGAAGGATCACCAGCCTCTGTTTGTTTTTTCATTCACTGTTCTTGCTAGAGTACTCAAAAGATTGGCTGCCGGTTACAATCATTGGGCGAGATGGGCTTTAGTATCTAATGGCCCACAACACAAACCATCACCGGTATAAATTGCAAATTACATCACAATTTCTAACACCTCCTCTTAATTTGTAATTTTTATCTTTTTAAAACATTCAAAATTTCTTAAGAATTTTGTAAGACATCAGTAATTTGTTCATTGGTATTGATGAACTTCAACTCAATATCACTTTCTTAAGAATTATGCTTACCCAAATAGCTTTCCAGTTGCACTTGTGATATAAATATACTTGGCTTCACAAGATGATAATATAACTGTATTTTACTTCTTAGATGACTATTATATACTTTGTTTCCCAAGTTATGTGATCTTCTAATCATCTTACCAACTGACCTAATAACTATCCGAATATCCAAACAATTTAGTATCATTTTCAACTTCATACTTTACATTAAAATTTTTAGTTCCTTTCATATATCTCAAAATCCTCATAGCGGCCATCAAATGAGATTTATTAGGCTTGTCCATAAACTTTGAAATTATACTAATCATATACACAATTTTTGGTCTAGTATTTGTGATATAAATTAAAGATCCAACCAAATTTTTATAAATTTATTTATTGACCTATTCGTCATTATTATCTCTTTTCAATTTCTCATTCGTTCTCATCAATGTAGATATAGACTTGGAATTAAACACGTTAAATTTTTTCAATAAATCATCTGCATATTTCTTGTGAGAGATAAAAATCTCACTTTTCTTTTGCTTCACTTGAACGCCAAAATAAAAATCTCATAAGTCTCAAATCATTTATCTCATACTCCTTCATAATAAAGAATTTAAAATCAATTAATATTTTGACACAATTGCTAGCATAAATCAAATCATCAAAATATAAGTAGCAAAGCATGAAGAAGTTGTTACTTTCTTTGTTCACATAGAATAAAGGCTTACATAAGCTTCTTCTTATTCCATGCTCTAGGTGCTTATTTTAGGTCATATAAAACTTTCTTCAACTTGTACACCTTGTTTTCTTGCCCTTCAATCACATAGCCTTGAGGTTACTTCACACATACCTTCTTTTGCAATTCACCAATTAAGAAGATTTATTTCACATCAAATTAAAATACTTGTAACTTCAAATTGAGTTACAATAGCTAGCATAGTCTTCATTGTTTCCATTCTTATAGCAGGTGTAAAAGTTTCATTAAAGTCAATTCCATGTTATTGAGCATCCTTTTGCTACTAACTTTGCCTTATATTTTTGAATTGATCTATCCTCATCTATTTTGGTCTTATACACTCATTTCAAGCCAATTACATCTTTGCTTTTTGGTTTTTCAACAAGCTCCCATGTTTGATTCTTCAAAATCATTTTCATTTCTTCATCCATAGCTTGTACCCATTTATTGTGTTTTATAGCTTCATCAAAATATCGAGATTTAGATGCAAGAACAATAATATTAGATTCCATGATTTCTTGTAAAGAACACACATTCCTTGGAGAATAATTTGAGTCAATATTATCCAACCTCTCTTGCCATTATTTTTGTAGTGTATTAGTAGGTAGTGTAAGTGGTGGTGAGCAAGTTTAACGTGGAATATCTCCATACTCTTGAATTTCATTTGTAGGCAGTGTTTCATCTTTTACCTCTTCTACTTTCACATATGGCCTCTTCAAATGAGCTTTACAATCACATACTTTCGTTGTCTCATTCTCATCAAAGATCACACCTTTTAAAATTACCAATTTGTTGGTTTTGAAATTTAACAACCTATACCCTTTAGATTTTTCACAATATCCAATAAAAATACATTTCTCACTTTTTCATCAAGTTTTCTTCTTTGTTGTGATGAAATATAAGCATATGCAATGCACTTTAAAATTTTCAAAGTACTCACTTCCGATTTTGTCTTATTTTCAACTGACTTTGTAGTACATTTATTAAGAACGTAGACCGCAGTATTTACCATGCTCTACCCAAAATTTGTATGGAGGGTTTTTATGTGCAAACATGCACCTTTTCATTTGAACAACCATGTTATTTTTTTTTCGACTACACTATTTTGTTAAGGTGTGTAGTTCATTGTCAAGCCCCTTTTTATGCCATTAGATTTGGAAAAGTTCTAAAATTTCTTTGAATTAAATTCTCCACCTCTATCGGTTTTTTAAAGCCTTCAAGTAATGTCCACTTTGTTTCTCAACCATCACCTTGAATTTAACAAACTTGGAAAATCCTTGTGATTTTTCACGTAAGAAAAAACTCACGTTATTCGTGTAAAATCATTAACTAAGCAAGAAGAAATACCTTATACCTCTAGTTGTTAGAGTACTTGTTAGATTACATAAATCAGCATGCACTAACTAAAGTGGGGTTATTGTCATAGATGATGACTTCGAAAATGGCAACATATGTTGTTTTCGATCCACACATCATTTACAAAGGTTGTGGCATTGATTAATTTGTGGTAAATCAAGTACCATGTTTTTGTATTGCAATAATGCAAAACTTCTAAAATTCAAGCGACTATATCTTAAGTGTCATAGTAAAGACATATCATCATAAGTATTCTTCAAGCAATAACTCTCACAACAAAGCATTCTTAATTGAAAAACTTTACTACTAATCATATCTACCTTCATAACTACTTGATTGTTGCATATTTCTAGAATTTCACATTCAATATTGTCAAAAGTCACCTTGTATCCTTTTCGAAGCAATTGCCCACTACTCAAAAAAATGTATGGCCAAACCTGACACATAATAAACATAATGAATGAACTTGGTGGTTAATTGTTTGCTTTGTACCAAAATCACACCTTGCCATTAATATGTTTTGTTTTGTCATCTCTAAATTTTATACTAAAAGAGAAATTATGATAACTATGTAAAAGAGTTATTATTCTTTGCATTTAATGTTGAATTTTGTCATGTTTCGAGTTATTTTTATTTAAGTTTTATTAGTTTAACAGTCTATTATTTATTATGAATAATGCGAGAAATCATTGTGATTTTTGGTGTATAAAGTTCTAATTAATGTTGTTCTAACACGGTATAAGAGTTTCGAGACGATCCAGAATGAATTCGGGGAAAAATTGGGCGAAAAACAAATTTTGGAATTGTTGCTATAGTAAATTCACCGTGGTACTGTAGCGATCTAGGTATTGTTGCATGATGGGCCCCACTTGAAATCTTTGACTGGATCATTTATAAACTGAATTAGGGTTTTATCGAAGGAAGGATGACTCTGAGAGACGGCACAAAAGAGAGAAGGAAGGCGAAGAAATTGGATAAGAAGAAGAAGACGTTTTCTCTAAAAGAGTTTTTTTTATTCTGATTTATTTTTCTTTGTGATTAATGATGTTTTTCTTATCATATAGAAATTTCTTATGTTTATTTGAATATTTTATAGAGTAAATTCTTTTCTAGGATTTTCAATGAAACTTAGTGCATGGATTGATAAAAGTTATTAATTTTTATTTATGTGATTGTGTTTTTGAATCATCTATTCTATTTTATTCGTTAATGTTATCATTAGACTGGCTATCTACTGATTGATTTAGAGATTTAATCTTGTCTACAGATAGAAAGATTAGATTTGTTATTGAATAAAATATCTTTTGGTCATCTATTTTCGGTGATTTACATATGAGATAGAGATATACTCATATGTCTTGGGTAATTGTTAAGGACATAACTTAATGTATAATTTTGCATACGCAATTTCATAGAGATATAGAAGTTGGGTGCGAGTGATAAGTTTATGGTGAATCTAAGAGATGTCATAAATAATTAATTCTCATGGTTAATGGTTCAAATCTGTAACTCATAGGTAAAAATTATAACTTTAATTATATAGAGCACTAAGTGAAATCGAAAATCCTAGGTTTGCCATATTGAAGTCAATTTTATCATTTAAATATTGCATGTTACATTAGTTTAGTCATAATTCATAATTAAATCATTATTAGAACTTGTTTTCGTTAAGTATAATTAATTAAATTAGTTTTGGTAATTAAGAATTTCTACTACTAATTCCTCGTAGGACGATACTTTCTTATCACTTTTATTACTTGATTCGGCACGTGTACTTGTGTTATAATTTCCACATCAAGTTTTTGGTGCCGTTGCCGGGGAATTAAATTAGAATTTGATTTTATCAAAATTAGGTTGATTGTTTACTTAAATTGTTCTCATCTCTTTCTAGTTTTTCTTTTTTTTCTTTCTTTAATTACTTAGGTATTGTGGAGTGCATGCAAGGAGAGGTTACTCAGGATCTAGAGCCATATAACCCAGAGATCGAGAGAACTCATCGGCCATTACGTCAGGAAGCTAGAATTCGAAGAGCAATGGAGGCAAGGCAAAGGAATAATAATCTTCCACTAGTACCCAATAATGATGACACTAAAGCTCTGGAAGAGTTTGCACTACCTATGTTAGATGGACTACATTCAAGCATCCTAAGACCACCAATTGAAGCAAATAACTTTGAGTTGAAACTAGTGATATTCCAAATGCTTCAAACCATGGGACAATTTGAAGGATTAGCGCATGAAGATCCTCATACTCACCTGCTTAATGTTATGGCTATTTGTGATTCATTTAAAATGAATCAAGTGTCTGAAGAAGCTATCTAGCTTCGATTATTTCCATATTCTTAGCCGGAAATGCAAGATTATGGTTGAATTCACAGGCGCCTAATTCTATCACCACTTGAGATGAATTAGCGAGATTATTTTTGCTTAAATACATTCCACCTTCTAAAATTGTTAACTTTCGTAATGATATTACTTCTTTTGTGCAGATGGAAAATGAATCGCTTTATGATGCATGAGAGAGGTTTAAAGACTTATTAAGGAAGTGCCCATACTATGGAATTCCCCCGTGGGTTCAGATTCAAACATTTTATAATGGACTTCATGGACAAACTAAATCTATTGTTGATGTTGTTGCCTCTGGATCCCTCATGAGCAAATCATATCAAGAAGTGAATAAATTATTGAAAAAGCTAGCATCTATTCATTATTAGATGGGGCAGGATAGGGCAATGAGAAAGAAGAGTGGAGGTATTCTCGAAGTGGATGCATTGAGTGCTTTGTCTACACAAGTCACTACTCTTTCAAACCAAATGCAAGCTTTAAGGATGAATTCCAATGTCAATTCAGTGAACATGATAGCGACTAAGTGCCAGTGGTGTGGAGAAGGACATCCTACTGAGTGTTGTGTCAACAACCTTGATTCAGTAAATTTTGTTGGAAGCTATACCAGGCATCAGAATAATCCATATTCAAACACTTACAATCTAGGTTGGAGGAATCATCCGAATATTTCATGGGGAGGAAACCAAGCTTCAACGTCAAGTCAACAACAACAAGCTCCTCCGGGTTTTCAGCCAAATAGAGTCCAACTTCAGGAAAAGAAACAAACTATGGAGGAAATGTTCATGCAATTTATGCAAAGTCAGCAGACATCTATGAGGAATTTGGAAACTCAAATGGGTCAGATTGCTAGTGCACTGAGTAATAGGCCACAAGGTGGAGTCCCTAGTGATACTCAAAATCTTAGGGAAGAGGGTAAAGAGTGTAAAGTCATTACATTGAGAAGTGGAAAGGAATTAGAAGATCCTCACAGAAAAAGACACCAATTCTCATGGCTACCCCAGAGGTAATTGAGCAAAATAAAGAAAACAAGGATGAATTGGCTGAAGTCCTACCATCTAAAGGTTCAGTTGATCAACGTAACCCGTACGTCAGAATTCCATATCCTTAAAGACTACAAAAAAAGAACCAAGACAACAAATTTCAACAATTCTTAGAGGTTTTCAATAAGCTTTCTAACAATATTCCATTTGCTGAAGCGTTAGAGAAGCTGCCGAGTTATGCTAAATTCATGAAACATATATTATCTAAGAAGAAAAAGTTGGAAGATTTTGAGACAATTGCCCTGAATAAAGAGTGCAATGTTGTATTACAAAGGAAGTCTCCACCAAAGCTCAAAGACCCAAGGCGGTTCACCATTCCTTGTGCTATAAGTCAAGATTTTTGTTGTCAAGCATTATGTGACTTAGTTGCAAGCATTAATTTGATGCCTCTTTTTAAATACAAAAAGTTGGGTTTGGGGGAATTAAAAGGTAGCACAATTAATCTGCAATTGGCTGATTGCTCTTATATTTTTCTAGAAGGGGAAATTGAAAATATACTTGTTAAGGTGAACAAACTTATATTTTCAGTAGATTTTGTGATTGTGGATATGGAGGAAGAGTCAAATGTACCAATTATTGTCGGCAGACCTTTTCTTGCTACAAGGAGGACATTGATTGATGTAGCTGCTGGTAAATTAATAATGAGAGTAGATAATGAAGAAGTGGTATTTAATGTTTTTAAGGCTATGCAATATCGAGAACCAGCAGATGATTGTTTTTATATTGATGCGATCTATTCTCCTTCATCAACTATGTCCGAAGAAATGTATTTCATTGACTCTTTAGTAGCCACAAATGTTTCTGACGTTGATGATTCAATATTAACGATGATCAAGCCTTCAATTGAAGTCCCATCTACCTTAGAATTGAAACAACTTCCATTTTATTTGAGGTATGCATTTTTAGCCCTTTCGAACATCTGACAAGTATTTCCACATGGTGCTGTTAAAATTTGCAAGGAAGGATCATGTACAATTTTTAAAGTTAATAGGAAAAGACTTAAGCTTTATCTTGTAGGTAATGTTCCTGTACACCGAACTTTTATTAATTTATCTCCATGATAGGTATGTTGGAACAGTCGGGCTGATGACTATAAATTTAGCACTTCATGGGAGGCAACCCATGTATTTTGGTTTATTTTTAGTAAGATAGGTTATTTAGTTTTAATTAGGGAGTTTCTAGTTATTTCGGTGTTTGTTTTATCTCCTTCAGATTATTTGGTTTTAACAGGGAAGTCCTATTGCTTTGTTATTTTAAGTTTATATATTTTTAGCATTGGGATAATGCAATATTTAAGTTTGGGGGGGAGTTTAGTTTACTTGTTGAAAAAAAAATAGGAGTTCTTAGTAGTGTTCTTCTTTATTTCATACAAATCATCTAACTTATTAATTTGTTTGATGATAGAAGTGTGCATTATTTTTCTTTGTTTGATAATATAATATGAAGAAATTCTATGGGTGTTTATATTGTGAATTTTGTTGCAAATATTTTTCCCGATATAATTTTTATGTAACTCCCAACTTTGATTTTGATGATGCTTAGATGATGTTTATGTTATTATTAATACTATTGAAGAAAGTGATCTATAATTTTAGTAAATATTTTCTTGAGGCGAAATCATAGGTGACTTGTCATGATAGAGATGATTTAGATGAGTTTGTTAACCAGGTCCTTTCAAGCTACCCATTATTTATCCTTATTCCAACCAATTTTGAGCCTTAAAATTAACCTTTTTGCTTGGTGTCCTATAATAATAGACTTAGCCTTATTTTATTTTATTTATCTTTGTTTATTATTTATCCTAACCTAAAACCTTAGTGATTTACTTTTTCCAAGGTTGGAATGAATTTTTTGTTAAATAAGAATGATATTTTTTGGGGATGGAGTTTATTTGAAAAAAAAAGAAAAAAAATTTATGAAGTGATAAAATAATGAAAAAAATAAAAAAAATTGTGAAAAAAAAAATTCATGGTTATTTTATCAATTATGTATGTCTTTGGAAGCAGAATGTGGAAGGATGAAATTGTTGGTGACAAGGAGTTTAATTAATTTGTTTCAAGCTTGGAAAGAGTCTTGAGCTAGGGTTTATTGTTTGTGACCTTGATATTATTTTTAGCCTTGAGCCTAGCCCCATTACAGCCTATAAAATCATATTAATTTTGATTGACAAGTTTCTTATATTAGTGGAGAGAAAATTGATACATGAACTTATGGAGAATTTGATTTATTTGTAATAGATGATGGTATAAGCTGATTCTAATCTCATTTGAATGATAAGTTTGGGAGTTTTATTCATTTTATGTTGGGAATTATGTTTGCACCTTTATTTTGCAATTGAATATCTTGTGAATTTTAGAATATTATTATTTGATTTCAAAGAAGAATATTTGTACGCTAATGAGAAGTTATGAATTGATTTGTTAGATGGGTTGTATGAATTGGAAAAGTGAGTCGACTCTAGTTTAGGTTTTGCTCGAGACTAGCAAATATTCAAGAGAAATTATCATCAAATTTCACAAAATTCTTTTTGTTTCAAATTATGTGATTGTTGCATCCACTATCTACATACCAAACATCATTACGTTCCTCTTGGGTAGAGATTTAAAAATAAAATATATCATATTCTTTCCCATATTTCTCAATATAGTGGGCTTTCTTCTCATCTTCTTAACATAATCTTGATCTTTTTGTTTTTACCTACAATCCTTGGGATCGCGATCATTATGCTAACATCTCTCATATTTATGACAACAATCCTTTCAAATATAATATTCTCTTCTCTTATTTTGATTTTGATTTTTTCCATAGCCTTGACTTTTATCATTGTTGTAAATTTCTCTTCCACTTTTATAATTTTCTTCATCCCCATTGTAATTTCCTTTATTTGTCCTCCACCTGTTCCACTATAGAACTTATTTGAAACTTTTCCGCCTTCATATTTCGTTGTATTTTTTACATTCATTTTCAATTGAAAACCTTACTCTAGACTTGGTTTAGACATTACCCAATTCATCTTTTATTTATGCACATAAAAAGAGCTCATTATCTCGCTAATAAATAATTTAGATAAATCTTTTAACTCCTCAATAATTATAATAACATATTTAAATTTAGTATGCATGTTTTTCAATACTTTTTCAACAACTCTTTTATCTGTAAATCATCATCATATTCCCTAATTTTATCAATGATAATAACTATAGATGATAAATCTTTCATATTTTTACCTTCTTTCATACATATATTATCAAAATCAA
This sequence comes from Piper longum, assembly GCA_032619315.1. Taxonomy (NCBI): domain Eukaryota; kingdom Viridiplantae; phylum Streptophyta; class Magnoliopsida; order Piperales; family Piperaceae; genus Piper; species Piper longum. The sequence goes on from JAVDBV010000272.1 coordinate 14,817, forward strand.
CTTATAAATTTTAAATTTTTGCCAAAACTACTTTATTGTTGTTTTTAAATTCATTCTTCAAAATCTCAAAAACATGTATAGACTTTGCTTCTCTCGTAGTCTTTGAAAGAATAGTTTTACTTATTCTCTTTATACGAAGAAGATGAGACTTTTGCATCAATTTTCTTATTCTACTTGTATTCTTTTTTCTTTTCTTTACTTCGAGTGACTTGAACTTTATTGTTTTGAGACTCATTATATTCATTTTTTATTATCTTTTACAAATCTTGGGTTTGTATTTGTATACTTTAATAATCATAATTTTTCTTATTTTTATCAAATATTAAAACAAGAACTTTTTGTATGTCATCTAATGACATGATTTTTTTTTCTATTAGGTTTCTGAAAAAAAAAATATTTTTTTTTCAAAGGGTTTTGAATTTGAAGATGATATAGAGAAACTAAAATTCTGATACTAAATTTGTTAGTGGGGAAATAAATAGATATACCATGAATTTCACTGTTCATACCATTGTAATAAGATGGCTCCCGGGTACAACTTTTCGGCAGTTTTAGTATCTAATGACCTATCTTCTTGCTAAATATTACAATACATGCCATCATCTATATAAATTACAAATTACATCACAATTTCTAACATTTTAGTAATTTGATCTGTAACTTGCTTTTACTTTTTACAGAGAAATGGCAATCAAAGGGGACTGGGTTTTTTTTTTTCTAGTAATACATTATACTGCTCATAAACAACAAACCCAATTCAGTTTCCATATAAGTGAGATGATCCAATATTTTTACAAGCAAAATTTTCATTTTTTTCACCAGAAGCAGTTAATACTTCGTAACAATTAACAACCCTGACTATTGCTTAAACTATTTTGTATCATTTAGTATTTTGCATATACTGTCTTCGGCTCTTGATTGTCACATACTTTTCTTCTACTTTTATTCTTGGATCCTTCCTGCTAACTGTGTTAAACACGTTATGCCAACCCAGGTGAAGACAGTGACAATGTTAATTTGAAACCAGGGCAAATGGATGAATCCAAAGGCACTAGTTACCGAACTCGAATTCTCGGCTACTAATGAGTAATGCAAATGTTGTGTGCAAAATAGGATGAAAGGGTGATGTTTAGATAGACGAAGCTGGGAGATTGACGTCGAAATTTTTGGATCAGAAGTCATGGACGGTCATATTTGGGTGGTCGGTCGCCTTAAGGCAAGAACGGCCACTGACCTGTTTAATTCATTTTAAACAAAATTATTAAATTTAATTGTAATTCAGGTGAGAGTATATTTTACATAATTTATATATATAAATATATATATATATATATATTTATGATAATTAGACACGGTCTTCCAACTATAGATATAATAAAAAAACATAATAGTTCTATCATATTGCATTAATTATATGTAAAAAGCTTGTATGTAAATAAAAAATATTTTAAAATTATATAAAATCATCGTTTGTTTTATTTATTAATTTTAATATTTTAT
>JAVDBV010000273.1:0-22070 GCA_032619315.1 Piper longum
GATACATACATATATATATATATATATATATATATAAGTATGTATATATATATATGCAGAGATTAAAGAATGTGTGGCAACATCGAAAACTGGAATGGATCACCCAACCACCCGTAGTAGAAAGGGCACAAGGCACAAAGTCTGGTTCCCATGGACAAAGTATTAAAGGCTTTTTTTTAATTTAAAAATTAGTTTAAAAATTAAATTTTATTATTAGTTAATATATAAATTATTAATATTATATATGATTGATGTGAGATAAACTTAAAAATATCTTTTTTATACATCGGACGATCTTAAAATAATTATCCTCTAATAATCTCATTTTCATTAGACTTTCAGAATCTAGACAAATACCAAAGTCTATTTGGTTCTCATAGACAAAATATTAAAGGTTTTTTTAATTTAAAAATTAGTTAAAAAATAAAATTTTATTATTAGCCAATATATAAACAATTAATATTATATACGATTAATATGAGATGAACCCAATAATCTTCTTTTCATACATCGGACGATCACAAAACAATTATCCCCTAATAATCTCCTTTTCATTAGACTTTCAGAATTGAAATAGACAAATACTAAAGCTTATTTGGTTCTGATACCACTATTAAGCCTTATAGGCTTTTAAAAAAACTTAAAAAAGACGTGTACCAGGTGTCACGTGTTTCTCTTAATCTAAAAGTTAACTTAAAAATAGAACTTTTTCACTGGCTTATATATAAATCACTAACATCATTTGAAATAAACCTAACGACAATCACACCTTGAATATTTAATAATCAAAATTATAATATATAGTCTATATACGTCATTATTAACGTTTCAGAGAATCGGAGGACTATTGTTGATTAAAGAGCAAGTATTAAAAGATTAACATAGGCAAGTGTCGTCCAGGAAAACTCTTCTCAATCGGCCGTCTTTTACGTCCTGTAATTTTTGTTTTAAGAAAACATGCAAGTACACTTAGCCACCCACTTTTGTTGGTTTAAGAGATGAAAATGTAGCTAGAATAAAATAGTTACTGTACTTGCTTCTATAATATATAGACTTAGAAAACTTTTGAACTAAAAAAAATATTATATATCATGCATAGACGCCTCGTATTTTTATTTTATTAATTATTATTATAATTATTTTAATAAATCAATGTGATAAAAAGCCAAATTTGCTTGTCTCAACAATTTTTCCTCATCCCAAATGGCAACATAAGTATATACAATTATCTATTTTAATAATTCTTTCCATTAATATAATTTATCATAAAGTGGTTATTTTTATTGTAAATTTGTTATCACTCTTGTTAGACAAAACGATAAAATTAATTTGTAGAAATACCAAATAAAAATATTTATGTTATGCATTTAATCCATTAAATCAAACGTCATATAAAATTAGTATACATTATTTTTTTACACTTAAAATCAATAATTATATAATTTGCATTACTCTAAAATAAAAATTCAATTAGCATAAATATAATAATGATTTTATTATTTAATACAGACATAAAATTCATACAATTTGCTTACAACTAGACCGACACCCATGGCTAAGTGAATATTTGATTGAAATTTAGGGCAACCAAAATTTGACGGAGACTAAGTTGTAAAAAATAATAATGTTATTGTATTTTTTTAAAAAAAGTTCAAAATCATGGATATGAGAATTTACTCTAGAAATCTTAAATATTTACGCATCTAACTGTCGTTCTTTTAAATGGTTAATATATGATTAAATTTTGTTATTATAAACAAACCACCAATCAAATTAATAAGGTTCTGATGTGACCAAGTTTTTGGAATTTTATTATTGGTTAAATAATAAATATATAATTAAATTTTCACTATTTATTATGAACAGGCAAAAACATGACATATCCGCTCGTGTTTAAGTTCGATAACTCATGCCTACATTTTTTTCCTGCCCTTGACGACTTGATCATTGCAGCTTCTAAACATAGAGAAAATATAAGAAGAAAAAGACGAATAGAAGAGAGTTGACAAATATTTTAAGTCATGACATATAGAAATAATTGGAGAAGATAAGAGTTAAAAAACGCTGTATAAACACACCACTATGATGACAAAAGGTGGGCTCATTGGTTTGAAGAAAACTAAAGAAAAAAAATAAATATGAGGAGAAGGAAGAAGAAAAGAAGAAAGGAGGCAAGCCGCTCGCCAGAGATTCATCTTCGACAACCCCCAAGCTCACCGGATCGGATCTTGGAGTGCCTCTCATACAACTTGACTAAGAACCATAGTTGGAGGAGCCTGCCATTGTCGAAAAAACTTCGAGAAGTTGCTGGCCAGAGTTGTGAAACTTCATCAAGAATTCATCTTAACAACCACCGTCTAGTCAGCCTAGGTTGTCTCTGTAACGACCTTACCTAAAGTGTAATATAATTGGCCTAAATCATTTTAAAAAAAATAATTAACTAAATTAAAAATCTATAGTTCATTCTCACTTATAAATAGGATTAGTTCAGTAGGTATTAAATGTTGGACTAAGTTGAGGGATTTCACAATCCACCCACTTTAAGAAATTTCGCTCCAAAATTCTTACACTTCACTTGTTGCTAGCCCTAACCTACGACCTTCTTTGGTCCGTAATCGACAGTCTAGCAAACGTCCGTAATCTAGCCCACCATCTAACACGGAACTAGATTGCTTTGATTTCATTTGTAACGACCCGACCTAAAGTACAATGTAATGGGTCTAAGTCGTTTTTTTAAAAGTAATTACTTAAGTTAAAGATTTATAGTTCATTCTCACTTATAAACAGGATCAGCCCAGTAAGTATTAGATGTAGGACTAAGTTGATGGATTTCACAATCTCCAACTATACCACTGACAGACTCCCATTATTGCCAAATACGGACCAAAGCCAAGAAGCACTGTCAAAGAAACCTGCGGCTGCCGGGAAAATCATCGACAAACTCCCCGCCTAAGAAGAAAAGATAAAAGATCAGAAACGCATCGTCAAGTTTGAAGCCATCATCCGGCCAGCCTAGGCCAACATTGGCCACTTTATCACATCCACCAGACTATCCTCAATGCCACAACCTAACCCAAGACGAGATCACCGCTGAAGAGCCTCACCATCACTAGAAAATAACCCAAAATAGGCCATCGAAAAAGTGTAGCAAGAGAATGCCAATGACTTTCCGACCATCGTCTGGCCAATCCAAGTCATCGATGCCCACATTGTTGACCCCAAGAGGTTCACCTCAGTGCCAGGGACAAACCCAAATCAAGCCCCTCGGTATTTGGTCACCACCGTTGCTGAAAAATGGCCACAAAACCTAGCCAAAGACCAATTACACTAGACCTTTCCATTGCCACCACAACCGGACAAACGCGTCTTTGGCCATTGAATCAACAGTAAAAGCTTCATTGATCCGAGACATATTGATCTGGGCGGTCACCCATCGCCACCTTCGTTTGAGCTTCAAACCCGACATTGCACCATTGCAGTAGTCGGGTCTGTCGGACTCATTTGCTGTTGATCGCACCAAGTCTTGCCAAATCCGCAAAGCTCTGCTGCCCAATGGTTGACCATGATCGTGACCAGACTTGAACCTACGACTACGTCTATATACCCGTCCACGACCCAAATTCAACTAGGCGCATCCCATTCCACTTGAAGCTCGACGCACCCAGTATTTTCTAAAGCTTGCATACGCGATCGGCCTTATCCAACATTTATTTATTCTGAACTAACTTGAAACGGTCCGGTTTAGTCTATTATTATTTCAGAAATAATTTAAAAGCCTTCTAAACTCCAGATTGAGGTGAAACTAACAACTTAAACGGTGGTGTTATTTTGAAGATTTGGAGATAAGAATTGGATGAAGCATAGCATTGAAGTTGAAACTATCAAAAGTGAATCAAATTAAAGACTCAAAATTTATTATTTTGTATAATTCATAAAATTAAAGAATTTTTTTTGTTTATGTGGACTATTTTATATTAAATTTATAGTTATTAAATTATCGTGGAGTGACTTACGAATTCAAATTGAACTCCAAGGGAACACACAAAAATTTTATGTGTTACTCTTTATATGTGATATTTTATTTTTATCGCACCATGACAAGGGCACCTTGGATCTTACTAAACCCACTCATTTAACTCGACATTAAGTGAAACATGATCACACATGGCCCGTAAATCCGATACCCTAACATACTGCTACCTAAAATATTTTTACATTAATAAAATATAAAAGATTCCATTAAATAAATTCATCAAAATAATAATTTAACGATTAAAAGTTTAAGATTTGATATGAATGTAAAAATAAAATTTATGATCATGTATAAAATAACTAAATAATATCCAACTAAATGGGTAAACTAGTTGCGCACCACTACATTTATGGTAAAATTAATTCGATTGAATTAATCGAGGTTTTTTATTTTTATTGCATTAAATTCATAATACTCAATAAATTTCTAAAATATATATCTATTAATATACGTACGTTGATTTTGGGATAAAATTGGGCACAAGGAGGGGAAGGAATTGAGAGCCGTAGATGGAGCCTTTACAGCTGGCCGCCGCTAACGGGGCAGCATCCGTACGATCGAAAACTGCGAGTGCGGGCCCCACCCGTCGCCTGTATTCACGCCGTTCCAGCTGGCGTCCATGCCCGCCACTGAGCTGTCTCCCCTGCCCGACCACTCGTTCCCCGCGGTTCGACTATTCAATTACAACACATTAATATGCTTATTTATTTTTTTTTTCAACTAAAATATTAAAAAATAATGATATTTAAAAGCTATCATTAAACTTAATATACCCTTAATACGACCTTATTACTTTATCTACTTTGTGCCGATTTCACGGGGCCTGTTGATAGCCGCCGGTGGTTTGAGTGTTAAAATAGCTGTCTCAACTCGCACCCCTCCAAGCATAATCGACTTTGACTCTCAAACATCCAACTCAATTGCATCAAAATAAATGTTTACAACCACCGTCGAAGAAAAGAAAAGAAAAAAACTAACACAATTTATCGTTAGCTCACATGGCGTGCATAAAGAAAACCCCCAATCATTGGGATTCCTCCCACCGGAAAAAGATAAAAAAAGTGTGAGTGAGGCGATCCAATCCCTTCCCCTATCACCATAACCCTTTCACTTTAATCAAACCATAGGATATGATCGACCCTCACTTGACCACATTTTAATTAGCCCACCGACACACCCCCACACACGTGCCAGCCATCTTCCACCCCCACGCATCTCGCCGGCGATCACGAACCCAACAAATCTCAATCACCGCAGCAAGATGTAAAATGTTGTTGACAAAGAAACGAAGAAAAATTGAATCGTTTTGCGGTGGTATCGATTTCCGATTGTTTGTTTGTTCCAACAGTTGTGAGCAATAATGAACAAAAACAGCAGCAACCCAAAAAAAAAAAAATTAAAAAAAAGGAAAAAGAATTGTTGAGGTTTTTCTTAATTTACAGCAGATTTTCGGTGATTGTACCCGTAATAGCTGATGTACCACTTCACGAACTTCTTCAACCCGGTCTGCAAATCGGTGGTGGGCTTGTACCCGAGCTCTCGCTTTGCATGGGTAATGTTGGCGTGGGTGAAGGGGACGTCGCCGTTCCCAGGCATCTCCACCACGTTCTTCTTCGCCTTCACCTTGAGGTACCTTTCCAAGATCTCCACCATGGCCGGCACCGTCACCGGCGAGGTGTTGCCCAGGTTGAATATCCGGTACGGGGCGGCGCCGCGCTTCTTCCCGCCGCTGCCGGTGCTCTTGCCGGCGGTGTCGAGGGAGCCGAGGCAGCCCTTGACGACGTCGTCGATGTAGGTGAAGTCCCGGGCCAGATCCACGTGGCCCTTGCCGCTGTAGACGGTGATGGGCTTGCCTTGGAGGATGTTGCGGGTGAAGGAGAAGTAGGCCATGTCTGGACGGCCCCAGGGGCCGTACACGGTGAAGAACCGGAGGCCGGTGATGGAGAGGCCGTAGATGTGGTTGTAGGTGTGGGTGATCTCCTCGCCGGCTTTCTTCGTGGCGGCGTAGAGGCTCGCCGGCCGGTCCGTGCGGTCGTCCTCGGAGAAGGGGACCTTGTCGTTGAGGCCGTAGACGGAGCTCGAGGAGGCCCAGACGACGGCCGGCTGCGGGTTGGCCGACTTGCAGGCCTCGAGCAGGTTGACGAGGGCGGCGACGTTGCTGTGCACGTACGACGCCGGGTTCTCCAAGGCGTAGCGGACGCCGGCCTGCGCCGCGAGGTGCATCACGTGGGTGAAGGCGACGATGTCGAAGAGCTTGGCGAGGAGGCGGGCGTCGGCGACGTCGCCATCGACGACGAAGACGCCGTGCTCGGCCAGCATGGCCTTGCGGGCCTTCTTCAACGACGGGTCGTAGTAGTTGTTGAAGTTGTCGAGGCCGACGACGCCGTCGCCGCGCTTCTTGAGGGCGAGGGAGACGTGGGAGCCGACGAAGCCGGCGGCGCCGGTGACGAGCACGGACATGCCGGCGGCGGCGCGGCGTGGAGAGGGTGTGGCGCTGGTCCTGACCTGCTTCTCCCACTGTATCCCTCCCCACGATGCGGTGAAGTACTTGGTGCTGGTGTCGACGAAGCTCTGGAAGCTGAGGTAGGAGGCGGTGAGGGTGACGAGGAAGAGCGCCCAGAGGAACATGGTTGAGGTGGAGGCGAAGCACCGGTGGAACTGCCGGTTGATGGCGTGCGCCTTCTCGATCTTGAACTTCCCCGGCGTCGATGGGTAGCCGGTATCATCCTCCATCCCCCTCATCATCTTCCTCCTTCACACTTCTTCACTCTCTTCTCCCAAAGAGCAAACAGCAAAGCAAAGATACCAGCTTTTGGATCGGGAATTGCCAGTGATAGAAGATTGTGGATTGTAGCGCGGGGTGAAGGGCTTATCGGACGGGGGAGTGGTGGTGGGGCTTGAATGAAGGCCAACACCTGGCTCTGCGTTCTGCGGTAGGAGAGGATCGAAGAATATATATAGAAAATGAGACGAAGGGCGAAGACAGCTGCGTGAACGCGTATTGGAAAATGAAAATCATTCAAATAGTAATTAAAAGGGAGAGACGCCACTAATTGTAAGGGATTTGTTACAGCAAAGTGTCAAATTGGCTAGCTTGAATTTGTACGATTAATTTATTTTTTTATTAAAAAATATTTTAATTATTTTATCTAAGTTTTTGTTACGGCTCAAGATTATCCACCTTGTAGATTGCGGTTCGGGTGATTTGATCCTGATTAGAAAGGGTTTAATAGAACTGAGGTATCTTTACTACACAAAGTGATAGTACAATAAAAATATTATTACAAATATTAAATAATATATTACGTCACAAATTTTTACATAGTTCCGGTAAGATTTAACGTGAATTTCTAAAGATTATTTTATGATAAGATCGATACTTACAATTTATTATTTTCGTTGAATATTATAAATTATAAAGTTTAGTGAGATTTTTTGCCACTTTAATTTCTTAACTTCATATGCCCAATTCAAATACCTTAATAGGAAAAATTTATTGCAAGACTTCAAGCTACTTGCAGTATGAAAATATATCTTGAGCTAAATTTTAAATTTATCTGAATTAAATCAAGACCGATCATGAAATAAACTTGTCTGATGGACAAGTACGGGCTGAATTACGGATGGTACTTCCAGACCTGATCAGTTACGCAAATAAGCCTCAAAGCGAACATCTTGTTCGGTTTTATATTTTAACTAAATAGTAATGGGCGAGCGGGTGAGCCCAAATCCACTTATAATCACTTCTTCCTTGCTTCCACCACCGGTAAACTCTATTCGGCTCTACGGTCATTTCTTTTCCATAATAGTACTTGACTTTCCTCTTGACAATAAATATTTTTAATTAAAAAAATATAAATTAATTAAATAAATGTTGGGATGAGTTTGTTGTAGCAAATGCTACAACAAATCCCTCACCAAGACTAAAATATATTAGTTTTAGTTATTTATAATTTTTAATATTCACAAGGTTGATTTTAAAAAATATATTTTTAAAATATATCTGTATGCATGTATAATTTACTTACACCTCTTACAACGATAAAAAGTATCACTTACCTGACTGTATTTTAAAAAATAATTATTTATGTCTTCCGACCTCTACTCTATTACTAAACTAATAAATTTTTATAACGTGGCAGAATTTGATCACTGTCTTAATGTTCAAGTTTGATGATGTAGCAAATTCGGCCATATAATTAATAAAAAATTAATTATTTAATTATAAGTTAGTATTATAAATTGTAAAATAAAATTTGTTAATTTTAATTTATATAAGTTGTATTTAAATGCTATAAAATGATGCCACGTTGTCAATAAGGCAAAAAAAAATTATCATAGGCACTATAATACTCTTAATTGTAAATAAATTTTATCGATTGATAACATAGTTGAGTTTTCCATGTTATCCTACTTAAACAATGAGATGGTTTAATCAAATTCGCCACAACTTCATAAAAATCTAACAACTTAAAAATAGAACTACATCAAGGGAGTATTAATGACACTTTTGATCATTTGTAAGTGGTTTTTATTAATCATATATACACACTTAGTAATTTGATTAATTATTGTTGCCGAGCTTTGATGTATTCATTCAAACTTCGAAAAATATATTCAATTCAATTTAAATAACTAATCATCATATAATGTTTGTCTTATTATATAATAAAATTTAAAATTAGTTTTATAAAAAAATACATTAAAATAAAAAAATGGTTTAAATTTAGGGTAATTACTAAAATGTTCAGACTTTTGATTTGATTAAGTACAAATACAAACCAAATTTGAAAATGAGTTTTCAAGCTGCTCAAGCTCTCTCATAAAAATATAAACTTAATTAATTAAGCTCAAAGCTAACTAGTTTGAGAACGAGGGGAATTATTGATGTAAAAATTATGAATTAATTTTTTCTACTTCTTTACTAGAGGTTAAACATCTCTTCGAGTTTACAAGGTTGTAATACAAAATTATCAGCAAAAAAGTGCTACCATTTAATGGTACCTCCTCATTCTCTCTATATATGTGTCCAATCGTAAAAAAACTCATGATTTTTAGTAAAACATAACTTTGATAAGTCTTGTTTAATACTTGAAATTCAATAATTTTCGATTTGTAATTTTACCTTTATTGGTAGTCTATGTTCTGTAACTTCTGTTGTATATATAGAGTAAGTAATTTTGTAATACTTTTTATATTCAGATTAAAAATGTTTAATCTTCAGTATTGAACTAGGTTTACCTTTTAAAGCATCTTTTTTTATGGAGACTTGGAGAGATTTGCCCTACTGAGTAAATTCTTTTGATTAGTTACTATGCAGGTCATAGTTTAGCTAATGATATAAATACTTTTATATGCTTTTTCGAGACTTCTAATAACTACAAAATGTAGAGAATCAAGAAATGGTCATATTGCTTTAGAAAAAAAATTATTTTCACTTATGAATTTTTGCCTAAGGATACAAAATTAGTAAAACCTCCTACAGCCATAGGTAGCCCGAGTGAACCGTGGGCACTGTTTGGCTGTTGGAAACCACCACAGCTTGAAGGGCAGGGTACAAAGAACTGAAGGGTTGAGAGGAGAAGCCGGAGCTAACATTGCCTCTCTCTTGTTAAATTCCAGTTTGACTCCCATTCTTTGTATTTTTGTTGAGAAAAGTAGAAGGCATGGGTGGTCTTCTTTAAATCCAAAAAAAAAAAACAAAAACAAAAGAAAAAAAAAAGACAGCAAACAAAGTAGTGGGTGCCCATGTTCTGCTCTGCTCTGATATTATATAGAGACCTTGAACCTATGTATCAATCGTTAAATTAATGTTTTAGCATTTGATAAACAGGTTGAAAACTTGAAAGCTTATATATCTGTGTACTAGTTTTTGTACCTGCCTCAAAAATGCTGATCTGTGAACAAGGGTCCGATATGGTGTCAACGGTTTAAAAAACATACATGGTTGAATGTGGATATGAGGAGTTGAGGATAAGACGTCGGTCATGTGGTTTGGGAGAGCACAATTTGTCGGTGGGTGGCTCGCATGAAGAGTGGGTCAGCAGTGGATGTTTTTTGTTCCAAAATGCTCCAATTTATGTCAAATTTTGTGCAATGACTATTATTTTTAGAACAAATTGTATTGTTTCACAAATTTAAGCCGAACCGAGATGACATTTTACTCAAAAACTAGCTTTTAGATGGATTATACCCTGACAATAGTGGGCGTGAATTAGGGGGTTGGGCCAGTGGGCTTTTAATCGATTCAACCCTTTTACCACATTGTATATCCCTGTACTAAAATTAACTATGCCGAGGCAAACTATGGTAAAAAGTTTACTTGAAATAGAGCAACTTACCAGCCATTTATTAAATACAAGCAGATGTACCATTCGTAGAAAATTGCCTTCGTCAATGTGTAAATTCATGAAAACATGACAGCAAGAAAGACAAAATCTTGATTTATATTCAAGATAATATTTCATCATAATTAATTATATCACTATTTTTTTTATTATTATTATTATTATTGTTTAAGATAATAGCTGCACACTATTGCTATTGCTCATGTGGTGGATTCATTGTTCATCACCACCGTCGCCGTCCCCATATCCGGCCCTTTTCCTATGACCCGAACCCACCCGAACCACCACCTCTGTTGTGCTCATAGCCAGACCCGTGGCCGTGCCCGTGTGCCGGTGCCAGACCGGCACCCTTGCCAAAACCAGCCCCGGACACTGATCCAAGCCGGACCCAGAACCAGCCCCCAAAGCCGAAGCCGATCCGGGTCCGGACCTGGCACCGGAGCCATAGCTTCCAGTGCCGGCATTCGTCCCTGTGCCGATGCTAACACCAATTCCTCCCGTGTCCACTCCCAAACCTCTTATAAAGCCATGGAAACCAGCACAACCGCTAGCACCACTACAAAAGTTGGCCATCTCTTGACATTGCCAACATACAAATGAGACAAACAGGTGATATATTGTACATAGTATATGTTGTAGATTGATCTGTAATGTGATTCTGTTGGTCATGCTTGCATGGGAGAAGGATCAAACTCATCCTATTTATAGGAGGAAGAGTAGTCGAAGAATGTTGGACAATAATATTTGCATGGAGAGGCACCTAGCGAGAAATGAACTTGTATCACTATAAGTCGAGAACTAATCTATCTGATCCAAGTTGGTAAATAAGCTTGACTCAAATAAAGTTCTTGACATTTGGGGTGCAAGCTGTAACATACCAACACCTATATGCATTGGGGATTCCACTAGTTTGGTATTCTTGATCCCACTATTTCAGCACTTCTATTGTTATCACTCTCGTATTTGATCACTTCTTTGTTGTTGTCCTGGTGTCATTCTTGTAGGCTTTCTAGGATGTTCCAAGAGTTCAAATTGTATAGTCTGCACTTAAAAAATTGTCCAAGTACTCCCTGTTTATAACCCCTTAATCACTATAAATTACAAAAATATCTTTCTAACTGATTTAGTAATTATAAACATAAGTACTTAGACGGTTTTTAACGTTGAGTTGGAAACTATTCCTATTGCTCGGCAGACCATATGATTTGAACTCTTATTGTTAGATCCTTTAACTTGTCATATATCTAATATTTATTAGGCCAAGATCATATTTATAAGTGTGAATGGAGTATAAATTTTTAATTTGGTTAACAACTTTTAAAAAAAAATGATTTACGCCCATTACGTTACATTTTGAGCTAGGTTTCACGTTTCATATTAGATGGTTGGCTTGGCTACTAGTCACGAGTCACGGGCTAAAGAAGGTCGTCGCTAGGAATTTTTGAAATAAAATTTCCTAAGGTAAGTATTTAGTCTCATATCTAATACTTGATGGACTATAGATCTTTAAAAAAATAATTTAGTCATGCTCTGTTATACCTTGGCCCACATAAGATTCCCTTCAAATTCGAATCTTTTAAAAATTTTAGGTCAAAAAATTTTAGACAGGTATTTTAAAATCGGGCCTTTGATAAACAAATAAATATAACTAAAAATGATATATGCCCATGATTTTATGACAATTTTAATGAAGAATATAGAATCCTAAAATACAAATATTTCATGATTACAAGCCCATGACAAATTGAAATATTAGATTTGGGTTGAAAAAATTTCAGAATTTTTAGACACAAAAGAATCTCCCAGAAATTTTATGCAAAAAGATAAACAGTAATTTCATGAACAAGTTTGATTACTTGTCCCGATGGTCTTCTATATATTATATTTTATTGGAGATTTGGTTTTGTTATTTTTTTATTGGTCATTCATTTATAAACTTGGGTATTACCCAAATATGTTTATGTAATTTGTAGAAGAAATAAAATTGATTAAATTGTTTAAAAAAAAAAGAAAAAAAGGAAATATCACATTCCTTAGGTACTAATGGGCTCGACTAGAACATTGATCAGCCCATGGGCTTACAATTGATGGGCCGAAACAAAGCCTTCAACGGGTCGTGACGGCACGTCCCCTCCCTCGGAAACGATCGGCAAAAATGGCGGAGGTGAGATTCGCTTCTTCTCCGATCAATCGATCCGAAACCCTAGAAATGTTTTTGTCTTTGTGTTCTTATGTTCATCGTGGTTGCGCATTTTTGTATGTTTGTTTGCTGTGTTTACGCTATCTATGGATGACTTTGTATGTGCCTGTTGCGGTGGTATGGTGGCACGGGGAGTAGCTGTTGAGGGGTGGCGGGGTTTTCTGTCTGATGATTGATTTAGATGGTGGGATGAATTATGTACGTAGTGATTTTGTTTTTCTTGATCGTGATGGAATTTGTTGGACGTTGTGATTGAACATTTGATTCTTGGGAGCCGAAATGCTTATTTTGAGCTTGGAATATTGAGTGACTTGACTGGATAAGAAGCGGAAGAAAATGATGATTTAGTTACTTTGTTTGTGCCATTTTTTTGTTTCTCTTGGTCGAAGAAATTAGGGTGATAGCTAAGTTTTTATATATATATATATATATAATTTTGATGGTCTAGAATTGAATGTTGTGTGGTTAAATTGTTTCGCTTATTTGTTGTTTCATCCGATAATATTATGAGTGCATTCCTATTTGCCTTCATGTCTTTGAGAGTCTTGTTGTATTTGTTTTTGTGTAAGAAAGAAGAGAAGATAGATAAATGGCCCTTTTGACCACCTTTGTTGTAATGTCAACGCTTCTGTTGGGAGTTGGTTGTTGTTTTTATGCTCTTGTTGTTTATAGTGTCTTGCATAAAGTGGATGATCTTTACTTTCTTTGTTTCTCTTTTTGTTTTCTTCTAAGCAGAAGGGCAGCGGTTATATTTTACAATTTTAGAGCAAGTGGAAATGTTTGCGCTATCTTATTTGTGGTACAAAATCAAGGCAACTGCTACTTTTTACGATTGTAGAATCAGTTAAAATTTATGGCAATTCCATAGTTGTAAAACCATTGATGCTCAGAGATAGATCTGGTTTGCGTAGTAAGGCTGTTTTACATCTTGTTGTTTGATCCGTGTATAATAGGAGTGAATTCCCTATGAGCCTTTACTTCTTTATTATTTTTATTTGTATTTATTTTTACACTCAGATTGAGATGAGAACTGCGCCTGCTGATTTCCGTTTTCCTACAACCAATCAAACAAGGCATTGTTTCACTCGCTATATAGAGTATCACCGGTACAGATCATTAACCTTCAACTGTAGAATCATTTCACTGCATTCCTGTCTCACCACATGTTTTGCTAGTCTAAATCGGCAGTCACTAGGCCTTTGATTTTGGGTTATGGTTTAAATACTTTGCAAATGCAGGTGTGTAGCAGCAAAAGATGATACCGGTGATTGCACTAAGTTTGCAAAATATTATCGTGCCCTTTGCCCTGGGGAGTGGGTTAGTGCTACTTTCTGATTCCATTGCATTTACTTTCCATCATTTTAAATATTAATAATGATTAATATCTCATTTTGTTTGTGAGTACAAACTTTTGCATTTCTATCCACAATTATCTTTACTTTTATCAATTTAAGTGATGGAGAGTGATTCTGTTGCCAAAGGTCTTTTGACTTGGCTTGAGGAAGATATTCTATGTATGACTTGTGTAGTTCTTTTTCTAATTGTTTGACCATGACAACATGACACCCCTGAAAGGAAATGTTATCATCTGTCTTTCAGTGGGCTTTTCAGAACATTGAGCATCAGCCCTGGAAGCAGTTGATGTACGAGCCAACTTTTCAGTTTCATAACTGACCCTATAAAACTTCAAATAATAGGAAAATGAACATTTTGAAGCCCTTCTCGTTACTTATGTTGTGTCTTTGTTTTGGCTTCATTAAATATGTTTGCATCTAGTTTCTTTGGCCGAAAATTGTATATAGAGCAGCAGCCTGGGGATATAATACAGCCCTCGGAACATACTACAGCCCCAGGTGACGAAGAGCCTACATCGAGATGCCAAACCTTCCCGTTGATGTGAACTCTTGGGGGTAGATCAGCCTGTTATCCCTAGAGTAACTTTTATCCTTTGGGTGACGACCCTTCCACTCAGCACCATCAGATCACTAAGGCCGACTTTTGTCCGTGCTTGACGTGGGTTTTGCCGTTAAGCTCCCTTTGCACTCGAGGGCCAATTGCCGTCCTGCCCGAGGAAACTTTTGCATGCCTCTGTTACCTTTTTGGAGGCCTATGCCCAATAGAAACTGCCTTCCTGAGATGGCTCGTAGGTCTTGACACAATGTTAGAATTCTATCTATTCTAGAGTGGTATCTCGTGATGGCTCAGGCCCCCACAATGGGGCCCTTCTTTGCCTCCACCTAAGCTGCGCAGGAAAGGCCCAAAGCCAATCCCTGGGAAAAGTAAAGCTTCATAGGGTATTTCTGTTCAGGTGCCGGTAGTCCGCATCTTCACATAAATGTCTATTTCACTGAGCTTCTCTTGAAGATAGTCCCTAGATCGCTACGCCCTTTGTGCTGGTCAGAACGTTTATTGCTTTGTGAAATTTTCATAAAATATAATACTTTGAGTAAGACATTCTTTTTACTTTTTTTTTCGTGATCAAGTTGTCAAAAAATAATCGCTTCTATTTTATCATCATTTCCTGCAGGTTGAGAAATGGAATGAGCAGCGTGAGACTGGAACTTTTCCTGGGCCTCTTTGATCTCAAGGTTTTAAGACTACATTCATGGCATCAATGGTGACAGATTGTGGTTTGCTTTTAAGCTCCGTATAAGCTCGAAAAGTTTGATTTTAATAATTTGTTAAGTATTTGAGATGTCTCATTGATGATTATGCGGCTATGACTCCTGAAAACAAGAATAATATATGTAGCATTTTGTGTTCATCGTTGTAAAAATTTACATGTTATGATTGCCTTTGGCCCTTGGAAAACTAGTTCGAGGCTGATTAAAATTGTTGTTGGACTCTGATTCACTTCTGTGCACAAATTTTTGCTGGTGATTTTTCACCTTCGGCAATGGGACACTAGAGCCCTAAGAGCATTTGTTAAAGTTGTTGAAATTTGTGGATTGAAGGAATTCTACAGTTCAGAACAGTATGGAATTTTCTCAAGCAAATGCACATGTAATTAATTTGCTCTGCATTGATTTGATGAGGCAAAATGCTCTCATAAAGGAAGTTTCCTTTGTGAACAGGTTTAGCACAACGACTACCATGAATATTCTGAAAGGCCATTGATTTCAGAATGCACTAGAAATGCACAAAAGCTTGCAGGGTTAGGTGGTTCAACGCCATTGATTTCAGAATCCATACTTGATACTCCTTCCCTTTTTCAGAGTCCATTGACGGAGAAAACAAAGAGGTTTGTATAATAAGTTGCCAATATTTGCACATTCATGTCCAATCATAATTTACGAGTTTCTTTTATGATGCCTTCTTTACTGCATGCTTATAGCCATCTGAATTATGCAAAACTTCCATGTCCCAAATGAATCAGTGAGAACTCACCGAGAAGGTTAGTATGAATAGAGAAGTACTTGAAGGGAGATGGGAAGAGGATGAGTCGAGTAACAACAGCGTCTGTGACGCCCACCCACATTTACTCTCTCTATTGCTCCATTTTTCTACTATTAATAGTGAAATATTATTCGTGTTTACAATCTACTTTAATAATATAAATGAGATTATATTTTTTAGTGAGTTGAAGTGGTAAATTTAGTGTGCATCTCTTCAATCCTTCATTTTTTAGGCCCACAAATCTACAAATTTGATTTATATAAGTAAAGAGTGTGTAATTTGATTAACATATTTGTAGTATTTTTTATGATCGACCTAAAATCGTATTCAAGTTAATCATATACAAATTATCTAAATACGATTTATATTTAAAAAAATCATCTTACTAACCCGTTAATATATATAAAATTGAGATTTATAGTTTAGATTTACGTGTGAGATTCCCAATTCGAACGAGTAAGGCAACCCATTATACAAGTGGCTCTTCCTCTTTGGAAGATGGATAGTTTAGTCCATAATTTTTTTTTTTAAAGAAAAATTTGAACGGGGAAGGAGTGAAGCAGACCGTTTAGAGACTTATTAGGTGTTTTTTTTAAAGCAGATTCAAGTAGACTTTGTAGAGATGGAAAGTGTTAGATCCGAGGAGAGGGTGGTGAAATGGACACTATCTGCTGCATGCAATGTACACAGTCCAATTCTTAAAACTTGCAAGAGTTGCAACTGTTTACCCACTCAGAAACAAGGCAAGCACAGTTCACAAACCGGGCATAATTCATTTTTTTTTACCCATAAGAAATTTTTTTTTTTACAGAAACAGAGACTTGCAAGCACAATTCACAAACAGGATGAAGACAAGTTGCTGCATGTGTGCGACGTGGTGCTCGCTTGATAACTTGACGTAGCCGCGTCGGTGCTGGCCAACCGTGTGCGTAGACTCGGTACCCATTTTCCGAGAAATTTCTTCGGAAGTTACCATTTGATTGAGATTGACGCTGCTAATCACCGACGGTGTTAAATGAGTCGAATTATAATTTGGTTTGATATAAAATAAATTAATTTAAATTTTAATATAAATAAGTCAAATTTTAATATAAATAAGACAAACTAAATTTATATAAATTTTATGATATTTAAGCTTAGTTTAAGTCAAATTTTAATCGAGTTTTAGCCTAGTAAATATTTATTTATGTTTTCGACTTATATATGATAAAAAAATATTTTAAATATTATATAAGTTTAATATGACCTTAATAGTATTTACAAATCGAGTCAAGCTGAATAGTTTTTTGAGTTTGAACATATTAAATTAGAGTTTCAAACTAAATTAAATCGAATATTTATTTATTCAAGCTCTATTCGTTGTTCAACGACCTCATTAATTTTGAGCTTGAATATTTTTTTAAATATAAAATTAATAAGTACGAGCCAAACTAAACATAAAAAGCTTACAATTAAGCTTAGTTTGTTTACACCCCTACTAATCACTCGTATAATCTTTATTTATTGCTTAAACAATCGGTTATTCCGCCACACGTTATAAAACATGTGTTTTATAATGAGGGCTTATCTATGTCTAATTGTATATTCCAATTATTTTATTTCATCATATATAATCTCATGGTTTTGTTAAATTCTAAGTTCCTAATTTCATGGGGGGCATGGGAAAACTCAACAATTGATTGTACATAAATTTTCTTATATGCATTAATTATATTTAAATTAATGTTTTTATAAACATATATATATATATATATCATTGTATTAATTTTTTTTATTTGGAATAAATTATAAATCGGTTATAAACCGATTTAAATCAGTCTGATTTTAAAGTTTAAAAAAATCCGATTTATTGAATTACCAATTAAAATATTTGAAATAAATCGACTTTAACGTCCAGTATTTGTTAATCTCAAAATTAATACAGCTAACTTGTGGTAATAATTAACTTTTTTTAATCTAATATAAAAACCGCATGCGCGTCGCTTATCCAATCCACTCGCGCGTGTAGTAAGCCCCATTATCCACTCATCCTTGTATATAAAACCATTCCGAAACAGCCCGTCTCCACCGCCGTCGCCGGAAAACCTTTAACCGTCACCGGAAAACCGCCCAACCCACTTGCAGTCGCCGGAGAAGACGATCGGGAAAAATGGTGAAATTCAGCAACAACCTGATAGGGATCCTAAACCTGGTGACGTTCCTGCTGTCCATCCCCATCCTGGGCGGCGGGATATGGCTCTCCACCCGCGCCTCCACCGACTGCGAGAAGTTCCTGGAGAGGCCGATCATCGCCCTCGGCGTCTTCCTCCTCGTCGTCTCCCTCGCCGGCCTCGTCGGCGCCTGCTGCCGCAACTCCTGCCTCCTCTGGATCTACCTCCTCGTCATGTTCCTCCTCATCGTCCTCCTCTTCTGCTTCACCGTCTTCGCCTTCGTCGTCACCAACAAGGGCGCCGGCCAGGTCGTCTCCGACCGGGGCTACAAGGAGTACCGCCTCGGCGACTACTCCAACTGGTTGCAGAAGCGGGTCAGCGATAGTGGGAATTGGAAGCGGATCAAGAGCTGCTTGCAGGATAGCAAGGTTTGCCGCAGCCTCGAGAACGACAATCTTCCCCAACGCGATTTTTTCAATAAGAACCTATCTCCTATCCAGGTAAAAAAGTTCTCATCTTTTTCTTCTTCTCTATTACTATATATCTACTGTTTTCGATTTTCAATACTTTGAATCGGTAAGAAGATTGATGCTTTGATGTCAAAATTTGAACAAAATTTTGAAATATTTGCTTTGGTGACTCCAACGATCGAGTCTTCATGCATTTTGATGCTTTCTAGTTTTATCGAAATTCTAATCTTGTATGTTGTTATACTTGTTATTATGTAGTCAACATTAGCGCAATCTTGAATGTGTAATTGCTTTGTGTTAGGCTATATGATGATCATCTAAAAGCTTGGATTTTTTTTATCTTTTTTATGCTTTCTACTTTGTGGGATTCATGTTATCCATTCAAAATTAGCATAATTTGAATTTTGAATTGCTTTGGTAACACCAATTTTTACGATTTTGAATCTAGTAGATCATACAAAATATCTACTGTTTGGTGTGTTTGATGCTTTATTGTATGTGAATTCCAAGTAAATGCTTTTTATTTCAAGTGAAAAGTAGCACGGTTTGAGTATGAAATTGCTGTGATGATAACATCAATGACTTGATTAGTGGTGTTGGAAAAAAAATGATTTGATTAAAGACTTAGGTAAACGCAATGCTCCTGTAAAAAAATGAGGTTTTGGGTTTCTGTAGATATAATTCTCTAAAAAACAATCTGACTTTTTTTTTTAACCGATGATCACTTATTACTTAAGAAACAATAGCTGGTGACTTTCTCGGCATAAAGTAATCCTTCACACCATCAACCAATTGTTTATCTCAATTTTCTTGGAGTGGTTTGATTGATTCTCTCTTTTTTTTTTTTTGTTTGCTGTCCCTCTCGAAAACCATTGATAGGAAGCATCTGATACAAGGTTTTTTCTGGTTGTTTGTTTATTTGTGAAACCAGTCTGGTTGCTGCAAGCCACCGTCTTCCTGCAACTTCACCTATCAAAGCCCGACGGTGTGGGATAAGCCGGCGAACAACAGCACCTACACCGACCACCAGGACTGCATCACTTGGAGCAACGACCAGTCGGTGCTCTGCTACGACTGCAAATCTTGCAAGGCCGGGGTGCTGGCCAATCTGAAGCGAGACTGGAAGAAGGTGGCTGCCGTCAACATTGTCTTCCTCATCTTCCTCATCATCGTCTACTCCGTCGGCTGCTGCGCCTTCCGAAACAACCACTATGACAACTCCTACCAGGGTCACAAGGGCTACCCTTGATGATGATGATCGTCCTCTTTGTTCCTCGTCTTTTTATCTACTGTGGACATGATATCTTAGAGCTGCGATTTTGGTATTTCATAGGTTTGGTTCATCACTTCGGCTCATTGTTTGTTTTTGCATTGCATGTATATCTATATATGTATATATATCTGAACCTTGGAGAGTATATTGTGGACTTCTGATTGATTATAGGAAGTTCATTGTTTGGTGGTTTTATGCCCTGGTGTAATTCTTTGGTTTCTGTTTGTGTTTGAGCGAATCTGCTTTTGGCTTTGGGAGACAAAATGATTGAAGAGAGTGTGTTTAGTGCTAGTGACGATGCTTTTAGTTTTATTTTGTTCCTTGGAAGTATTAGAGTAGGCATCTTGCTTGTAAAAATGGTCGGAAAGCATCTTTCCGGTGTGAACTTCCCACTTGCTTGTTGGCAGACCTAAAAGCATTGGTAATATGTGACAAAACCATTTAGTGTCTTGCTTTGGATCATATTGTTAGCTGCTGTGATACGTGCAGATGTGATCTGTTGAAGAACACTTTTTTTTTTTTAACGTCGAGCATTTGGAAAGACTTGTATCAATTCATGGAAAAATTTATTGGTGTTGTTGAAGTCATGAATTCATGATTGGTTAGTTGAGTTTGGTGAAGAAATTGATACAAATTCGGTCACAACTATTAAAGCATTAGCACTTCGTCTTTCAATGTCAAAACAAGGATAGGAGGTGATGAGGCCATCACATAAATTTCATTCCGTGTAATGCAATTGATCAATAAGACGGACTATTGTTTTCGTACGAGGAGATGACAACGTCAAACTTCTGACATGTCAACTATTATTTATCGTCATTCTTTTATTGCAATTATAATAAAACGAACTTTGTGACCGTTTTTTTTTTGACATTTTTATATAAAGTTTTACATTACAGCCAAAAGCCCTATAATTTTTTATATCTAAAAGGTCTATTTTATTTTGGATTTTAAATTGCCCTTTCACCTAAAATAAATAAATCAATGGAAAATTAATTTAAACAAACACAAATAAATACTTTACAAATATCGGTAATCAACAAAATTATATATATATATATATATATATATATATATATATTGTCGGAGGCAGAAAATCTTTACTTGCATCAAGATTTAACCTAGGCCGTCTATGTGATCGGACGACTCAAATTTGATATATATATATATATATATATATAATAATAATAATAATAATAATAATAATAATACCAACAATGATGATTTAATATTCTAAGCCATTAATTTGTAAACTACCATGTGTATTTTATAGCAAGAATTATATAAACTAATATAATTAAGAATCAATACTTACGTTAACTTATTGTAGTTGTTGTCAACAGTCTATATGCTATTAGAAAATAATATATCAACAATAATATTCATTATACATAAATATTTATTTAAAAAAAAACAATTATTATTGAAAAATTCTTTACTTATAACAACAATTTTAATATTCATAATGTATAAATTTGAAAAGATACTACTATTAAATTTTACTTTACGAATGATGTATAGCTTTTGAAAATTAATTAATTTTTTTATTTGTGTTGATGTATGCTACATCTCATCTATCTCACTCTGTAACTTTTAATCTTATTATAATAATTCATTTAGTTTTTATTCATTTTAAATAATTTAAACTACAACGTTTAGTTTTAATATTGTTTTTATATAATCTTCGATAATTTTGAATAATTAAATAAAAAATTTATTTAAAGATGAAAATGTTAACTAGATGCTCAAACATTTTAAAGAATAATTGTAACGACCCGCCATATTTCACAATATTTGTGTGGGCCTAGATGGCTAGGTATTACTTAAACAACTACTAAATTGCTAAATTATAACAATTAAATAATAATATATAATATTGGTTCCCACTGTCTAGGACCGTTTCCCATAGCCACATCTATAACTCAAATAAAATTAAAAGGGAATCCTTGTAACGACCCGCCATTTTTCACTATATTTTTTGTGGGCCTAGATGGCTAGGTGTTACTTAAACCACTACTAAATGCCGAGTATTTTAAACAAACTATTAAATAATAGTTCCCACAGTCTTAGACCACTTCCCATAGCCACATTTATAACTCAAAGCAAAATAAAAAGAAGTCCCATTTATTACCCCTTCTCCTAACCTGACTATCCTATTATACTTTTATTCTACTTTAGATGAGCTGAAATCAAACAATTTT
>JAVDBV010000275.1:0-30128 GCA_032619315.1 Piper longum
GCATTGGATGCCAAACCTCTCTGGCAGGAGACAAGTCGTTTGTGTTTTCAGATACGTGGTCTTCATAAAATTACAAACTTGATCATCCCAATGAAGAGCCATCATTAGTGGGTCGTCGTCTCAAATCATTTGCTACTACAAATAGGGATGTTAAGTGGGTCGGACCTCCGTGGGCCAGCCCGGCCCAAGCCCAGCTGCACCTAGGGGCAGGGTAAGCTTAGGATGGTGATCCATTGGGGCCCGGCCCGGCCCGGCCCAACCCAACCCAATACACACTAAAGAAGAGCTGGGCCTAAAGGTTCATAGTTCTTTTTTAATTGATAGGAACTAGCCCAACTGACCTTTTGGGCCTACTCATTTTAAATTCAATAGAGAGCCGAATATTATAAAGAGCTGGGCTCCCTAGTACAGAGCCAGCTTATGAAATTACGACGGGCCAGTCCGGCCCGACTGTTCTGGTCCAACCCGAACGGCGATAGGGCCGGGCTGGGCTTGCTTAAAGCTAGTGGGCCGGACCAATAAAATGAGTGGGCCTTGACTAGGTCGGCTCTGGCCCACTTGACATCCCTACCCAGAAAACCAGAAAAGTCACAACAAAGAAGTTTTGCAGAAAATTTTTGAAAATATTTGGATAAGTGGAGCAAATGTTTGCAACATTCGACTATGCTTACATCTGAGTTTGATGATTATGAAAATCATGGAAGTTCAAGTATTTATTTACACCTATTAAAGACTAGTAATTTTTAACAGGTTGCACAGTCAATTTTGATGGACCTAAACTTGCTAAAACAATTATTGATGATAAAACTTATAATAATTACATTTCTCCATTGATAGTGAAGAAATAGAGTAGTTTTATTGAAGAACATCCATTGCCTTTTTGGATAAATTTATCTAAAAATCAACACTCTTTTAAGGTTACCCAATGTTACAAGTTTTCTATTGAGATAGGTGGATGTAAAGATGAAGTTTGGTGCAATACTGTTCTGATAAAGGGTCGCTACATTGTTTTGGGTTGCATGGTCTGATGAGAAGAATGCTTCTATAATGCTAATCTCAATAGATATTATTCTTTGAAAATGGAAGAAAGAAGATATTTGTATCTCATGATTTCAGTAAGAAAGCAACCAAGCCTACTCCTAAAGTTGGTACATATTCAAGTCTCGACCTTGAATCATCAAGAAGTTTGCATGAACCTTGTGAAGAGTTGCATGCTAAACAGGGAAAGCAACCATTTTTTCCAGCTACAATTGATTCTAGTGAGAGCATTATCATTGACATTGAATTGAATATTGCAAAAGTTTGTGAGTCTATGGCTACAAAATCATCACCCCATTCTATTGACATTGTTCTTTTTGATTCAGCGGATTCAAAATCTATTTCTAGGGTGAATAAGTCAGATGAATTAGTTGACGTCTCTTCATTGCCCTCGCAGCTTAGGAAATTATAAATTGATCTGTCATATGGGCAGTATCCTACATATGAAGATCCATATGCTCCATCTGGTTTGATTGACTTATATAAAATTGAGATTCAAAAGATTATTTTTCAATCCTAGACATGTATGCTTTGAACTGATTAGATGAGTAGATTGTCTATGGGATGCAAGTTTAACGTACAATACCACCCTTGCGAGCACACTTTAATGTCACTTGCTTGGATTAGATTATGGGAACACAATTCATCGTTTTACATTTTAGATGGTGTTCATCTAGTATTTTACAATGCTTCCCTTGATTGAGGACTTTGTCTTTTAGAACTCTAGGTCAAATTCTTTCGAATAAGAGGAGAACTGATGTAGGATAAATTCGAGTTTTATTAAGGCTATTTTAATAAGTGATTTTCTATTTTATTAGTTTGATGATGTTTAGGGAGTTATATGTAATTTTCATATTTTGGAGGGCTTTTTTCTTGTATTTTTCGTCATTTTTATTAAGTATTTTAGTAGGCCATATATATAAGTTTTCCATCATAGTAGTTAGATTTTGACGAATGAAAATATGAAATTTTGGTGGATTCCAAGTTTTATATCTTGACCTCACAAAATTCTTAGTGAATTGTTAATTCTATCTCCTCTAACCTCCCAATTTGTTGAGTTTCTCCTTCTCCCTACCCTCTTTACTATCCTCAATCTCACATCCATTTCCCGTCCCCATCAGGATGACTAATGATGAGGCATGAGACAGGGCAAAGGAGGACGGATAGTTTGCAAAAGGAGTTAACATAAGAAGTTGTTGGATTAAGTAGAGTATTAGTTTTTGAAAACAAAAAGGAGGTAGGATATTTTTGTCCTGTCTGCAATAAATAAGACACGGGAATAACGCGCTCATTCACCGTGTAAAAAATAAAAATAAACATGCAAAAAATTTTCATTGACCAGGTATAATCAGTGAAGGAAAACCTAAACAAATACATAAAGTAATAATGTAAAATTGCAATTTAAAAAACTCACCCCCCACCATCCCTCGAGGTCAGGAATTGAGTTGTACCATCTCCGAAGAATAAACAGGGCATTGGCACC
Source organism: Piper longum (assembly GCA_032619315.1). NCBI lineage: Eukaryota > Viridiplantae > Streptophyta > Magnoliopsida > Piperales > Piperaceae > Piper > Piper longum. The sequence goes on from JAVDBV010000275.1 coordinate 2,522, forward strand.
AAAATGTACATAAGAGCTACAACAAGAGTAAAAAGCAATATTTAGATCAGAAAATTCATCCAACCACCTGCATATTTAACTATCTTTAAATCTTTGATTACCTGAGAGCATGGGCCACCAATTACCATAAAGAGCACAAGCCTGTCAATACCACAGATCAAGTTAGATACTATATTACACCCGATGAACTAACTAGTCTTCTTAATGTGTTCGCGATGAAATAGAAGCATTAAAGTTCCACTTCCATATAACTAAAGCCATTTCACGTGGAAGTACAGGTATTTGAAAGAGACAAACGTATCTGAATTTATGTACACAAGGCGAGTCAAAATGAAAAAAACACTGAATAATAATTAGGTCAGCAAAAGGCAGACATTTTCAGGAAATATAAGGTTCAAATACACCAAGCACAAAACTATCTTCAGAAAATTTCTTATTTTAAAGGCAACAATGCACTTTTCAATTGTACATACTTTCTTCCTCTTATCAGGTGGCCAAATTTAACTTTGACAATTGGCAATTAAATACACGTGTGCAGGTGCCAGAACAATCTCAGAATTTCCATGGCTAATGGTCCTTAATTTAATGGCAGTAAATATGATCCCTTATAAGGAAACTCTTATAACTCCTCAAGCGAAGAAATGATATGAATGATGGGTTAAATAACCAAAATTGAAATGAAGGATAATAAGCAAAAGCTGCCAATATGTTTATGATTGAATCAAAATGAAAAACCAGCAACTCAGAAATGCTAAATATAGCTCAGATTTAAAGAGAGAACATTGATAACTCCTTGGTCATCATCTTATTTACAGTGTACTAGTAAATAGCCACCGAGTGAATTGAATTTAATTGTGCAAATTGATATATAAATATAGGAAAGCAGTTCAATTTAAAATAATGCACTAAAAAATTGCCAATCGCTACATCAAATTCAATTTCCACGATAGCTATGCATCGTTATGTTAATAAAAATTCTATATGACCAATCCTGCGAGGAAAAGTTACCATGATCTGCAAAAGAATGCTGGCAGAAAACATGAAAGCAAGTCCAGCAAGCCTGCATAAGAGAACAAATAATTAATAGCTTCCCATAAAAAAACCGGTTAGACTTACTGAAAAGGTTAGTTAAACTTACACTTTTGGGTAATCAACAGACGATGAAGAATGCCAAACCCACGGGCGTCAGTAACCCAAAAAAAAAGTCAGAATTAAAAGGAAACAAGCACCACGTAGAACAAAAACATGCAGTCATAAACAATAAATTCATAAGAAATCACCAAAATACGTCTAGCGCCGATATCATGGAAATAATTTTTATCCAATTAACAAATCGAAAAAGGTACCAAAGCCAAGTTCATCGCAACAACCGAACAGACGACACATATTAAAATAAAAAAGATTAAAAAAAACAACGATGCTCAAAACTAAGAACTAGAAGCCAGTATATACGAATGATTATACGGGAACGAATTAATCCCCATCTTCAATCTTCACAATCACCGCACAACAAGATACCTTGCCGACGGAAACCGAATACAGGAAAACGGAAACAGTGAATTTAGGATTTTTATACCTCCAAACGTCATTGCCATGTCGGAGGGGCGACGCAACGGTCGACGCAGCTAGTCAATAGAGCTTCTTCACTCCGAGTTGCAGACCAGGGGGGACAAGAAGAACATGGAAGGATGTTTGTGAGGAACACAGAAGGCCTTCTCTGTAAATTACGGAAAAAAGGATGGTATGGCTTAGGGCCCCACAGTTTGAGATGAAATGTCGACATTGGTGATCTTTAGGGGTGTAAACTAGTCAAATAGAATCGAGTAAGGGTGTGCTTAAATTTGACTCGAGCTGAACTATAATGTAAATGAGTCGAGTTTTAATATAAATGAGCCGAGCCAAGCCTGTTCAAAATTTATAATTTATGGTGTTTGGGCTTTATTCGAGTCGAGTTCAAGCCAAATTTGAATCGAGCTCCAGTCAAATTCGAGCCTAATGAATATTTATGTGCTCAACTTATATAAGATCAAAATTTTTTGGAACACTATATAAGTTCAATATGACCTTAATAGTATTTACGAGACGAGACGAGCCGAATATTTTTTTGAGTTTGAACACATCGAATTCGAGTTTCGAGCAGAGTCGAGCCGAATACTCCTTTGCTCAAGCCCTATTCGTTGTTCAACAAGCTTATCTATTTCGAGCCGAATATTTTTTCGAGCACGAACACAAGCCGAGCCGAGCCGAACACAAAAAACTCGCGAAGAGACTTGTTCATTTACACCCCTAATCGTCTTATGAGCATTGACTCAGTTTTTCTCCCAATGTTGCCGGCTAACGAGGTCAGACGTGGTTGGCCACGTCCGAAGCCCAATTACTTGGTTATTATCAGGGTAGGAAGAACAGTAGGAAAAATTATATTTGGTTAAACGTCGATAAAATACAAAATGATAAAAACACTCTTTAAAATATTTCATGAAATAATAAAAAATAAAAATGACAGAAGAAAATTAATAATTTTTATCTTTTAAAATGCTTGAATAAGATTATATCAATAGTTATAGTGGCCAAAGGTTATGTTACTGGCTCCATCACTTTATATGTTGTATTCAAAAAAAATTATAATATTTTTAAAAAAAATTATCATAATAAATATTTGATAGTAGGAAATTTTAATTTCTCCCTAATCAGTATAAACTTATTATAAATAGATACTCTTCCGGGGTGAAGAATCTTAATTTTAATAATAAAAATATTATTTTATAAAGATTGATAAATTATTTAATTTTATGTTCCTCGCGGGTGTGCTGTATTTTGAAGATGTAAATGAAACACTTTAATAAATAATATAAATATTTGGAAAAAAAATTCAAAAAAATTATACAAAGACATAATAAAGCTCCCTTACTATATTATGTATTTTGAACCTGTAAATAATTGACATTACAAACCCGAAATCTTATTATACACATATCATTATCAATCTGATTATTGATAAAACTAAGTTTTGACAAATATGACCGAACGAATTTTAACAAGCAGGTTAGGGGAAAAAAAAACTCTAAACCCTGTGAAATCCTGCCCGTATCTCATCTGACCAACCGCCCGTTAGCCGGCAAACATAATCGGTCATAAAAGCCCGAGACCGAAACGCCCTTCTTCTTCCTCCACCATCTCATACGCTCTTCTATGCACATCTCGCTCTCTTCATCCTCCACAGCTTCCACTTCTTCCACGAGCACCCCGGAGCAGCCATCGGTGGGTCGATTCTTCTCGATCTCTTTTCCGGTCGCCCAGGTTCGTCTCTCCCCACTTCGATTCCCCTTTCAAGACCGCCGTCTCTTTTTTTTTCTTTTTTTTCTTTTTGTATGTTTGTCTATCTTTCTAATGTTTATGATATTGGTTTGTTTTCTTTGATCTTGCTCTTAGATTCTGAAGGTGAGGGTCTTCTATAGCTTTTGCGCGCGATTCGTTTTTTGCTTGCGAATTATGGATGTTGGTTGTTGGGATTGGGAAAGCTCGCTGCTTGGCCTTTAAATTTTAGGGTTTTCGAGGTTATTTATCGGGTAGCGAGACGGTGGGTTCTTGGTGTAGGGTTTCTTTGGAGAGTTGTTTTAGGGAAATAAAAAGGTGGGGTGATTTTTTGTTGTTTATGCGAGGCAGCGGTCTGATGAGATCGAATTTGAAAGGGCAAGATACTTTTCTTGGGAGGAAGGAATCTTTCAGGCAAGGACTTGGGATCACGAGCCCCAAAGTGCGAACTCGTAATAAAGCAACTCGTCTTTAGGAAGTATATCTATATACTTGGAGGGACGGGAGACTTTGGCTTGATTCCGAAGAAAGATGACTCGGATTTTGATAAAGCGAGGAGGTGGCGGTTCTTCGTCTACTCCAAACCGCCCCTCAGTTCCTGGGACGCCCTCTTTGTCAACTCCACAACAGGCTGTCAATCCGTCCACGCCCGTAGATGAAGACCCGGAGCTAGAAATATCAGATTTGAAGGGTTCACATGACAATTCGGGATCATCTTCCGAGCATGAGGATAAGTCTGTGCACAAAAGCGATGTTCTTTTGGCAGAGAGCGGCCGGAATTCGTCAGAATTGGCATGCATGGAAAACTTTTTCGGTTGTGATGGTGTTGATGAAGGCGCAGGGGTTATACTGGGAGTAAATGAGGCATTATCTGATACTGGTTCGCGAAATCTGAACACTGGCTTGTACCCTCCGCCGCCTCCTCCGCTACCACCTTTAAAACCTGTAAAATCAGATATGGCTCTTAAACGTACAGGTTCGGGCGGTTTGAGTTCTGTGCGGACTGGTTGCTCCACAAATTCAGCAGCAGTGCCTAATGTTTTATGCCACTCTCCAGCTGTATCTAGACCACCTTCTCCAAAGTCTTGCAGTGAGGCGGAAGGGTATAACAGTGCAGATGAGCAGGTTCCCTGTTTTAGACCCTCTTCATACAACGATGTGGTATGCCTTCTTGCAAATTGTCTCGTTTTCTTTTCATTCCCTTAATATAACTCTGGAATGCATAAATTGAAAAAGAAAAAAAAGGGCCTTCTTCTTATAGATTCATGATATCTGAGTATGAATTAGGTTTCTCAGGGAGCTTTACAAGCAATTAGTTATTGTCAAACTCAAGGCTGTGTATTATGTGAATTGGATTAGATTATATCTGTGCATTAGTAGCAAAGTAGTTATGGAATTTTATTCCGAGTTGGTTGTTTGTGTAACACAGGTTGTGTTGGAATTGAATTTGTGGTCTTGATTGTACAAACAGTCTTCAGGATTTAAACATCCTCATTATATAAGCAATCCTGATGCAAATTATCTGTGGCCTATAATTGTGTAGCTTGGATATTGATAGATGTTAGCAAAATGGTTGTGACTATGTTTATCTTTCATTTATATCTTCAAGAGGATATTTAATTTTTGCCAAAAATGGTGCTTGATGCATATTCCAACTAATGTCATTTGTTCCTCTTCTAGGATATGTTGTTGTATGTTATACAAATTTTAAAATAAAAATAGTGCTTTGGTAAGTGGGCGTAGATTATGCTGTCGTTTTAAATAAAATAATGACCAAGCCTTTTCATTGTCTTCTTCTGTTCAAGGCTGGTATTTCTTCTCTAGTATGTGGTGATTTTAGAACTCAATTTTGGTGTATATATATTCTTGGAACTTCATTTAACTAGCTTTGGATAAGTAGTTTCATTTAATTAAATAAGGTATTTGGTGTGAGGAGCGTGGTTAGTAGTGTGATGATAATTTTTTTAATTGAATTTTTATGATATTAATTATTCCCTAGTTCACATTACTTACTGCTTCAAACCATGTGCCTACCATGAATGTTTATAATGATGAAATTCATGGGTAGATATATCTAGAATTTAGATGATCCAGCATTTAAATTTGGAAACCAGCAAGATATGATGATGAGGTTTTACCATGTACATTGTTTCAGGAAAAGGAACGTCAATTTGAAGCAGACATTAGACGTTTAAACGGTTTAGAAGTGAGGAGAATGTTGGAAGATGGAAACTGTTTGTTCCGGGCTGTTGCAGACCAGGTTTATGGAGACAGTGAAGAATATGATCTTGTCAGACAGATGTGTATTGACTATATGGTATTTTCTTATCGCTTCTTATGACTGTAAAATTTCTTTCTACTTTCCAAGCTGACTAGTTTAGGATGATTATAACTGCCAATTATCCTTTCGTTTGTTCCTTTGCTCTCTTTCCTGTGACTGGTGTTTGTCTGTGGTTGTCTTTTTGCTAGTGGCATACAGTTTATTCTTAGCCATTGTTTTAAGTTATAAGTTGGTGTGTGTTTTGCACTTCTGATTATGGTGGTTTCTCATGCTTTTACCTACTTTCAGGAAAGCGAGAGGGATTACTTCTCTCAATATATAACAGAAGGTTTTACATCTTACTGTAAGAGGAAGAAACGAGATAAGGTTTGGCTATTGCTTTATTGGTTTATTTTGATGCTTTTAATTCTACCAAACTATAGGTTGATCTATTCTAGTCTCAGGCATACCTCTAGACCTTTTACAGGTGGCAATTTCTAAATATATTGTATTTGTTATTTGAAAACAAAAGGCAATAGGAAGATGCTCATGTTAATTTTTCTAGATTGATGGGTGAATTGAAATATTGGATTCTTTATTCTTATCATCCGATGTGTAAACTGTCTACAGGTTTATGGGAACAACATGGAGATCCAAGCTTTATCTGAGATGTATAATCGGCCGATTCACATCTACTCATACAACACAGGTATGTATTTTGTGACTGACCTTTTATTTATTTAATCTATTTGTACTTCAAATTTTTATTGATCTCTCTTCTATGTAGAGCCCATAAATATATGTCAAGGACGCTATGATACTGCTTTGCCTCCTATAAGACTGAGTTATCACCAAGGCAATCATTACAATTCACTAGTAGATCCCCGGCGATCAAACATTGGGGCAGGGCTTGGATATAGTAGTCTTCATGGCGTAAGTGTTGTTTTCTTTGGTTGATTGATATTTATGTTGCCTTTTCTTTTACCATGTCAACTTTGTGATGTAATTTACAGTAAAGACAATTTGATACATAGAACATATAGAATTAATCTTTTAATTTTATATAAGAAGAGAACATATGAATATGAATCGTAAATTAGAAATGTAATTCATGATTTTGTCATGCTTTATGTGATGCATGCATCATGCCCCTAGAGCATGGATGGGATCCTTGCCTAATGCGTTGTGCCACATGTGTAGAACTCCAGCCTGTTGTTTTTAATATGATGCACTGAGGCATGAGGGTGAGGCATGCAAGGGAGTTTTTTTAGGGAGTACTCTTGAAGACACTGCCCTTCATCTATGATAAAAATTGTCAACATTTCAAGAATGTTTTGTAGGACATGAAGGAAATGATATTGTTCTCTGGAAGAATTTTTCTATATTTATTTTGTTTATATATATATATATATATAATCTTAATAGGCTGAGACAAGATAGACTTTTTGCTTCTGTATTGTTTCCCTTATATTTACTATGCTCCGCAGAAAAACATTGACAAACATCAAATAAAAGCTGCTATTAATGCTCAACAAGACCATCAGATTGAAAATGTAAGTCTTTTTCTTATATTTGCCCAAACAGTGGATTGCATGTGCCCCCTTATAATCAGATTGAGCTGAAAATACTAATCATTTACCTGTTATTAACTGGCAGTTTACAAGCGTTTGGTCTGTTTGCAATCTATTTGTGTAGAACTCAAAATTTTGTGGTTCAAGAAAAAATTAGCTCCTTAAGTAGTAGTTTCTCAATTATTGTCATCAATAAGGTGTATTCATGGGAAATTATGTATTATATTGAATAGCTTTACCTTTTTTTCATGAGCCGTAGTGTTGCCTGAAAGTTGACTGTAATGGTTTGTTTTGGTTTTGCTTATTTCCTTGTTTAGATTTAAGTCTTTGTTATCTGTGTTTAATTTTGTATGACATACGTAAAATGTCAACTTTTATTTTTCATTTAAGAAAAGCTGTTAGATGACCACAGGCACTTCTAGCGGAGGGGCGCTTCTACTCTGATTTGGAGCTCACTGAGAAGGAGATTGAGCGAATGGTCATGGAAACTTCTCGTGCTGAATATCTTGCAGCTAGCAAGTTAAAACAAGTTGGATCTGGGAGCTCATCCACTTCCGGAGCTGAACCTTCTTCCTCTGGAGCAAGTAATTATCTTTTAATTAGGATGAAGTTTTTCATGTTTGATTCTGAATTATTGTAATTAGAATCCTAGTTCTTTCCTCCAGATTGAATTTATTGGAATACAGGTCCTTGTAAGCAAAAATAGTTAAGAATAGTAGTTCTGATTTGAGTATTTTAAGATTGATCAACTTGATAGAAAATTCTGTCATTTGCGTTCATAATTTGACTTCATATTTTACTAATTTTTATAAATGGCCAACTTTGGAATGTTAGCAAACTGAAATTTTTGTTGTCAGTGTTCGTGTGTTAGCAAACTGGATCTCTTATTATCAGCTTTTTGCTATGGAAGACAGATATTTTGAAAATGTTCAATTAACAGTCTTCTCCCGATGCCTATCTAATAATTTAGGAGGGTCAATGATGATGATGATGATGCTACTTCTAAAGTCATCTTATTTTTTTCTCATGTTTTAGCGTAGTGATGTTAAACAATTTGTATATTCATGATTTTATGTCGTATAAATGAGAAAGCATTGCATTAGGATGGTGATGGGAATGCTTTTTTTTCTTTATTTTTTGTTAATTTGGGAACATTAACTTATCTGATAAACCGTGATATGACCGTAGGGAAAGTGGAAGATGGTTCCAAGTCAGATGAAGGTAAGACCACAAAAGAAGCGGCTCTCAGCAGCAATACGCAGATGCCTCTTTCCATGGGTTTTGGCTACTTTCAAGTAATGGAGGCTCATAGTATATTTGGTGATGATATTGATTCCATGCTTTGCTACTTGCTGGAGATGGGGGATGGGAGCCCGATGCGTGTTGGTAGCTTGAGCCAGCGATACAAAGGGAAGGCATCGGAATAGCTCCTATTAAGGAACTGGTTTCTATAGCTGCTATTTCTCGTGTATATTAGTTGACGAAACCATTTTTTCCAGAAATGAGCCTTTTAGTGAAGTTCCATTTGCTAGTTTGTCCAAGTCTCTCTCTCCATACAGTCCAAAAGTGAAAGTTGAGCAAGTCAAAAGGTGTATGAATAATGTTTTCGCAGAGACGTTGCTGACGAATGACTTAATTGTTTAGTAACAACTCTTCTTTCTATTTGTTTTCTATTGATTATGGACGTGGTAGTTGGACGGCCAACTTTGGCCTATACTACAAAATTTCATCCCCACATTACTTGTTTAACGAAGTTATGAAACGCTTACAAATAATCAGAAAAATATTTAGGCTTGTTATAGTTTTTCAGAAACTGGCCACATAGCAGTCAGTTCAAGGGTGTTCGTTCATCTTTTTGGGGTGGGGGAAAAAAACAAATGTTATCAATAAATATGTATCTTTCGAAGGTGAAATTTTGTTTGTTAAGTTTTTATATTTTTCTTTTTGCATGTATAAGTCCTAATTGATAAAATAATGCGATTCCAATATGTTGGTTTTCTTTTATTCAGAAAAGTTCTTTCAGGGGAAGAATTTGCAGAGGTTTGAAAGCCTCAATTCGTTCATCAACGTAGCCGGCCATTATTTACTCTGGCACAGTTTAGATTTTGAGTTTTTTTTTACAATATAGGGTATTATTTCAATTGTAGGAATCGTTTTTTCATTTCCAACTGTTTCTGCATCTAAGTTTCAAGGTAATATTTTTTTTTTCTTTTCAGCAGCTTCATTGTTGCAATCAATCTCTGAAATCCTTGGATAAAACATCAAAGGTTTTATGCACAATAGTAATAGATATTAACTTTATTTTTTTAAAAATTATTGCAGTCTACTTGTGCAGACTTTTCAGAGAAAAAAAATCTCCCAAAAAAGAGATTTTAATAAACTAAAAAATCATGTATAGAAAGTGGAGGGCTATGACCCAAAATAGTTTACATAGCACTTTCCCTAGGCAATAAAAAATAAAAATAATTTTGTATTTTTTTATTTATTAGGTTTTATATAACATTTTTTTTATCAATGGTACTGTGATTTTGTAAGTGTTTATGCACAATTAATTATGCTACCCCAGAAGAGCATCAGGTCATTATTTATACACACAATTTTATATCATATGTTCTCAACAACCTATATAGCATAAACAGAAGAAAAATAAATAATAAAAATTAACACAACTAACTACACAATTTTTGCAAAATCTTTAGTCGAAGTGATGAATTATAAGAAAAAATCAAGTTGTTAATAATTACGAAATATTTTATTTAATGCTTTTCAAAAAATAAAAGTTATATTACTTAATTAATTGTTAATTATATAAATTTATTGTGACCTGTATATATATATTTTATTCGATTTAAATTTACAAATTTCAAAGAGTTTGGCAGAGAGTTTGAAATTTACTTTACAATCATCTTAAAATCAATATAAGTATATATTATATATCAAAATGTAGCATCATTTATATTTAAGTACTTTTTATCTTTTTTTATATTCATGCAAGTTGCTCTTCGTTTTTAGGGTAAAATTTTTCAGGCGATGTTCCTTTTCAAAGAAACTTTGTTCAGAATAAAAAAGAAGTAGAAATTTTTATATATGATAATAATTAATACATATATTCCTCGTTATTTTTTCATTAATATAACAGATTTACAGGACAAGACATTTGGCGTAAGATTTCACTATGACAAGCAAACTACAATTACTAAAAACGAGATTCGTTTTTCTTTGTAAATTATGAGTAAAAATAAATAATTACAAAAATAATCAGGCTGTTTTTTTTTTAAAAACAAATCACTCATCAAATGTTTGGATTAATTCTATTTATATTAAAATGCACATTTTTTACAATGGTTTACTTTTGACGTTCTTCCAAATATATTAATTCTATCATGTTAACATGGGTCTTATGAGTGCAATATGAAACTAACTGAATTACTAACTATTTAATTTGTCGAAAATAGTCAAAAAAATCCTTAATTTAGTATGATTTCATAACATTCATTCATGCGTAAATTTTGTTCTCAAGATAAAAGAGTATTTGCTTTTTTGACATTGGTGTCTATTGGAGGAAATCAGTTTGTTTATATAAAATTTGGTTGAATTTATACTTTAATTATACATAATGCATATATATATATATATATATATATAATTTATGCTAAAATTGACCTAATATATGTTCAAGCTTACCAAATAAAACTAACTTAAAGTGAACATGATTAAACCTATTTCTTTAGTAAAGTACATGTTCTTATATTTATTTACTTAAGGAGTAAGACTTTCTCATTATAATTTATATAAATCATCAAGATCATTCACGATTGATATAAAAAAAATTAATATTTTGAACAGGCTAGTCTTCTTCCTCCTCGGTGGAGACTTCAACTTCACCCGTCTTCTACTTCGACCAGCTTGATCTCCATGTACAAGCTTCTCCTTATTCTCACGTTTGGGCTATTTTTTTGAAGACATATAGATGAGGGGAAGAGTAAAGAATCATCTAGACCTATTGGATGAACAAGAAGAAGAGGCAGGCGAGATCGGTCTCCCATGTTCCCCTCCGACTCTCTCACCTTGCACTCTCCCCTACTATTTTCTTATATTACAGGTCTAGTTCATGGGATGAGACGGGACTAGGGTTTAGTGGTTGTCCCTAGTGCCCCCGTATCTTGGAGGGTAGTCGAAGTTATCCTAACGGTGAAAATAAGTGACCACACTAATCCGTATTAGAGTTATAGGGTGACAAACCATGGTGCACGATACTGTCAAATGACCAAGCACTACCGGCAGCGTGGTAGCGGGTAGTGGCAGCGAGTGAGTAGCACCTGTGCCGGTAAATGGTGTACCTAGCATGGGTTGGGCTCAAAACCAAAGAAACCTTAGATGGTGCTAGCTCGTGGTGGAGCACTAGTCCGGTGCTGGAAACCGAGCAGCCTGACCGAGTGTCACGATCATAGTCGGGAGTTGTATCGGTAACCCAAGGTCGAGGAGCAACTAGTGGTACCGGGTCTCGGTATGATCGATACGTGTAGTGACACTAGGTTGCGGCAGGTACGGGTAGCGCGTGTAGTGATCGGTAGCGGTACCGAGAGCCAGCGCTAGCGCGTACTAGTATTTGGAGCGGTCAGCATATTTGAGTGAGCGAGTAGTCCCGATACATAGTGCGGTATGGAGCATCTATCAGTAGCAAGTACCGGTACTCAGGGTTGGTGATCGGTAACTGATAGTGATACTTTGGAGTCCTGATCGGTAGGGACTCTCCAGCGATGCCGAGACCGGTGTTGGGGGCAACATCCAAATACCGTTATTTGGGTCAGCATTAGTTGGTGGGGTCAGGAGGTCGTGCAGGTTGGTCGATGGCTGGGTTAGGATAGAGTCACTGAAGGTGAAATAGGCAGGTTCCTATTTTGTAGGGATTGCTGTCGGGACCCGATGGATTAGCGGGCCACCAACAGGTTGGTGGAAGGTTTGTTACCATGATTGGACCATGATTTGGAGAAGGTTTGAGATCTGATTCTAGGCTTTATCTTGTGAAAAAGATAAACATGGGCGAGCTTTATCTGCTTGAGTAGTAGATAAGGATCGTGATACAATTAAATGGGAAGAGGATTATTGAAACAAACCTTGGAGATAAACACAGATCATATCCAGGGAGTATCTTGGCTGACTTCAAGATAACCATGGACAGGTATAAGCACATATATCTGCTGGCCTCTTCAAGAGAGGGGACGACGTTAGTTTTCTGCCCTTGAGAGGGGACTTTTGTGGAGGATGACGACTTTTGTGGAGGATGACATTGTGCGGGAGGAACTCATTGTGCCGACGAACGCATTGAGGGATTGTGGGCAGTGTAGTGCTGAGTGGAGAAGCGGTGGCCTTGATTTAAAGTTGACGTTGGAGTTTTGCTGCAGCCAGGCCTTCATGTTGAAGGGCTGGAACTCCAAGGAATCTGTTGGGCAGTCGTCAACCAGAATTGATCAAGGTACACAATTATGTCTTGTAGTCTTTGTGGTTTTCAAGTTGAGTGAATTGCATATAATAAGTTGATCCCTATAGGACGACTTAGGGCTGTGAGGATTATATGTGAAAGGGGTTTCTCTTAATTCTCACGGTCTTCTTGTTGGATAGGAGACCAACATTGTGAGGTTTGTATGTCCACAACGTACAAGTAGTCAGAGGTGTGATTGCTTGTGTATTCATTTGTTCGTTGATTGAAATAAAAGTTGGAATCGAGGTTCCGTAATATAGTTGTGAATGATTTGGTGGCCGAGACGGGTTCGATAAATTCGGGGAACTCGTCATACCGGGTGTGGGTATTCCGGTGTTTGGGGCATGCATGATTGACTTGGCATGGCAATTTGCTCGTATTTGCATTGTCGCCGTGTGCGTGTTTCTAGTTTCGGTGTTTGTTGTATTAATTTAATAAGATATAAATTAATATAATAAATTAAAATTTGTCCACATTGCTTCCCAAGAGCTTCTAACTCTATATATATATATATAAAAAGAGTTCGATGATACGAAGAAATTGATTTAATTTTCAGAAAATTATAATTTGATACAACATATAAACAGTCTTTAAAAAACAAACATCACGACACTATGTCTTGGTATGGACGAGGAGATGAGCTAATAATTTTGAGCCCATTTAGACGTTTGCTACACCTTTCTTCTCCGGCGACGGTGATGGGTGCCGGCGGACTTGACGACGAGGCGAAGCGCAGAAGCGGCCGCGGCCCGACCTGCAATCAATCATTAGTATGCGATGGAGAGTTCCGGCGAGAAAGTCGTTTTTCTCGACCGTTCTTCCCGGGCTACGAGAGGAAAACGGTGATTCTCGTCCCCCTCACATTTTTTTTTGTTGAATCTCAGAGGGTGGTCAGTAAAATTGTGAATCTAATTTATATTGTTAAAGTAGATTGGAATAGTATTTCAGTGTTCATCTACAGCGACGAGATTACGATTGTTAGTGACTTTTAAGTTGTAAATCTAGTGTCAATCTATTCTATCCTTCATATTTAAACCCACAAGTCTATAAAACAGATTTATATGGGTGAGAGGTGTGTAATTTGATTAACGAGTTTGGAGAGTGTTTTTTTTGCCTGTGAATCTTATAAAAATTGTGTAAATACGATTCACACTTAAAAAAATTAATCTCAGTTAGTTTAAATTTACATGTATAATTGACATTGTCAGTTTCACTAACCCCCCTTAACTTTTCAATTCTTGGAGATAATGTGTTTGTATAGTGAGAATTAGACTTTCAAACACTAGTTTGAAATGAGAAACTTTGAGTATTTTATGGCGTTTCTGGTGAGATTTATAATGATCCGCAAGCTTTTACTTGTTGGAAAATCTTTATTTGCATATATTGGCCTTGATTTTGTGTTCTTTGTTGCGTCTAAGTGGCAGTCATTATATATTGAAATAATGATAGCTGTTGAGTTCCTTTCTTAGTAATTCTGTTCGTCTTAGTTATCTAATGTTTAGTCATGGTTCACTGAAAGTTGATACATTTGATGAAGGTAACTATTAGTAGTTGTATACTCTTTATTTCTAGTTTTTAGCTGACAAATGGCAAAATATGGTTTTTTATCAGGATGAACAAATTCTTGATGAAGAGCTTGAAGAGGATGAGAAGTTTTGGAACCAACACGCCCTGAAAGTGGTGATGCCTGATGACTTTAATTGACTGTGGATGTTTTCATTCTGGGATTATAGCCGTTTGCCAGCTTCTTGCCCATTTATTTTCGATTTTTATATGCGTGAGTGGTAGTTGTGTGTGTGACAGATGGCTTGTTTTTTCTAGGAAGAAATTGATAATAATTATGAGACTGAAGAATAGGTTGCTGATGAATTTGATAGTGATTTCGACGATGATGTGAGTATTTCGGTTATATGTCAAGGTGCAATTATGTTTTCTTCTGCTGGGTATTGTGTCATTCATGCCTATTAGTGTTGTCTAAGCAGGAATCCGAGCCAGATGATGAAGCTGAAGTTGATGTGGTTGACAGGTTTTTCATGTCTTGATACTTTTGTCTAGGCCTATACATCTCCTTATTTCACTAATACCTACATTGTAAGCCACCTATTCAGGGATCATGCTAAGAAGAAATTAATCATACCTGGAAAATCTGTATCAAAGAAAAAAGCAAAAAGAATGTCCTTACAAAGTTAGAAGTCGATCCTAAAGTGGAAAAATCTTCCAGCACAAGGCAATCCGATCTTCCTGAGCAACAGGATGGTCCTGATGATACTGAGGTTGAAAAAACTGTGAGAAAATCAACTAGAACAGCTGTTATGGTACGGCAAGCAGAGAGAGATGCAATAAAAGCTGCTCTGCAAGCAACTATGTGGGTCAATTTTCTTTTCTATTGTTTTCTTTTGTTCTGTTTTATTTTTTCTCATTGGTTGGCGAGTAAGTTGTCTTAAAAATACTAAAGTGTACTTTTTTGTGGAACTGTATATGTTAGTGTCTGTTAATACCATGCATGTGCATCACTTCTTTGCTAGACCTTGCCTTCTTATAGAAAGTATTGCCAATACTAACACTAAACCAACTTTATTTCATCTATCTCGTGTGCTGAGGATACACAATGTTAGAGATTTTATGTTCTAATGAAAATTGATCCAATATTTACTTTTTGCTTAGTTGGACATTTCTTTGACTCAGTGTTAGTGTGTATTGAGGCACATCTAAAGGTCTCATTCTTTATTTTAGTGGAGGTTGTGGTTTGTGCGATGGGACATCTTTAAACAACTAGTTTCTAGTTCAAGTTTTTCAAAACATAATTGCATATATGTGTTTTTTTTTTATGCTGACTCTTTTCTGCAGCCTGCCAAAAGGAAAAAAGAGGGCAAAGTAAAAAGAATGACCCAAGAAGAGATGCTTTTAGAAGCAGCTGGAACAGGTCGATTTTGTTTTGTATATATTTTGGCTTTTTTAGTTTGATCAAGTCTTTAGAGGTTGCAATTAGAACTTATTGCTCCTCATTAATTAATGAGAACTTTTGGCACTTATGATCAAGAAATCCACAACTTGAGGAATCTTGAGCATGTATTAGCGAGGGAAGAAGAAGTGAAGAAAATATCTGTTGTGCACAGAGAAGTGTAGAGTGGTCCTCAAATACGATTTATTACAAGAGATGGTAAAAATGTTTATTTCATAGTATTTCATAGTATTGCTTTCATAGTAAAAATGTTTATTTTTGCTCGCATGTGCCTGTTTTGATGCTATTTTACCCAGCCAATGATTTTTATTCATAACATCATTTGCAGTTGAAACTCTTAAGTGTGGTAGGCTTGGATACTTGTAGCAAGCCAAACTCATCGATTACTTCAAATAAAATTTGTTTAGCATTTGTTTTTAAGCTTAAAATATAGCAATGATTTTTCATCTAATACTTTCCAACACTTTAAATTGATTTGCTTGCGCTATTAAGTGAGAAATACTTTTATTTGTGACATACAATTATTTCCATTAAGTAATTGGAATGACATACAGTTGGAGCCTCTGTTCTAGGACACTTGGCTCCTGTAGAGCATGTTTGTTTAAATAGGTGGAATCCTTTTTTTTTGGGTTAAAAGTCGCTTTTTGTTGAGGATAGTAGCATGTACCTAGTTGATAATGCATAATTGTGAAGAAAGAGGCTACATTTGGTGATCCTTGTTGCAATTGGATTCTGATACAAGTGCAAAGTTGATGTCTTAATTTGGATATTCCTCTTTTGAACCTTTACAAACTTTATTATTAATAATGCTGCTTCAGGAAAATCATTTTTGGAATTTTCTAAAGGAGTAGCATTTCAGTTGGAGCTATGTGCAGCTCCAGTTTCATGTAAGTAGCTGGCGAACTTCTTAATTTGAAAGTTGCATCGTGGTGGATACCTTATTTAATTTGATGGAGTTGCATTGAAGAGAAGGTATCCATTGTGATTTTTTTAGTGCGTACATTGCTGATGCTTGTGATAAAATTGTGTATCATAGAGACTGTTGCTGCAGTTCTGTATGCTGTTTTTAGTATCTTTCTAGTTCGCAAAGGTTCTATTTGTTAATACAATCTTTCTGTCATTTGTAGATCCTGAAAAATGTATTTGTGCAGTAACAGGCGCTGCTGCTAAGTAAGATATTTTTGAGAGCTGTTCTTCTGGTTTTGGTTGATACAATTATATAATTTGCTACCCGCAACATACCTCTTAGATTCTCTTCTATGTATGCTTGCAAAATTTTCCCCTATTCTTGTTGTTTGTGTTAAGGTTACACATCTCCAGGATAATCCTTCTCTTTGTACGCTCTTGAATTGTTATTTGTTTTCCACTTTCACATGACCCAATTTTATACTTCTTTGTTCCATTGGAATGCGGAGATATGATGATGGATTAGTTTTTAACTTCTTGATGTTGCAGATACCGGGATCCAAAAACTGGTCTATATGCTACAAAAGAGGCTTTTAAGAAAATTCAAGAGCGGTAATATATGATTCTTCATTAGCTATGCATTTAACATGATATTTAAACTTCTTGAGTGGGGTATAGACATTGTTTAGGCTCTAAATTATTAAAATCCTGCTGTGAACCTTATTGGAAAACTTATTTGACAGCGAAAAATTGCCCAGAAATCACGGTGTAGGTTTTAGGTGTAACATTTTATATAGTACAACTTTAATGATTGAAGTTAAGAATCAAAACAAACAATTTGATATAAGATTTCCAGTTTATCCACCAGATGCTGCCTCATAGCTGTCTTGTTATTGCGCTTGGTGAACTTGTTATATTATTATTCTCATTCACACCTTATTTTATTTAAGCTAGGTTCAGCAGCATGCATTTTGTATTTCCTGTTGATGATTCAGATGAAACGCTTGGCGAGTTTCTATCTAGAGATTTTCCTCAGTGGATGAGCTTCAAATGAGACGAGGAAGCTATCACCTTATAGTTTACCAATTAATCGGGTAGATTTTATGAGACGATGATTGCTTTGAGGAACAACGATATAGTCACCTTCCCTGATAAAATTAGGAATAAATAAGATTAATCTTCATCTTTATGAAGGAATCCCAAATTGGGGGCTTCTAGTATATGAACTAGAATTTTTCTTTTGGCTTTTTATGCTTCTGAAGTTAATGATCAAGCCTGCTTTTCTTTATACGGCTACTGATTCCCCATAGAGTGATGCTGCGCACACCACAACCTTTCCCCACAAAAGTTCACCACCACCATATGTACGTTGATGGTAGCGTCCAAAACACACGTCATCTTTCTTACATAGATATTAAAAATGCACTCTTCCACATCGTGAAGGCATGCTTTTCCAGTGACCTCTATCTACTCCCTTCTTATAGATTCAACCAATTTGTAGTTCGAAGTCATACATAGAAAAAATTATAGGGGAAAGAGATTCTGAAAATGAGAAAGACAAGATATGAACACCATAGTTGGTGATATTTTTAAAAAAATTTGTCCCATGGATAGGAGGGTTTCTGCCTTTTAATTATTGCCAATACCTTTAGTTCAATCGATTTCTCTGTATATGTTGCGCTTCAAACAAAGCTTGTCTATCTCTTTATCAAACCAAAAAAGTAGTCCTATGGCCAACTCACATGAAAGAATGGAGGTGATCTAGGGAATCGGAAGATGAGATGGAAGAATGAAGAGTAAAGGAAAAAAGGGGTCACAAAGGGGTGTTTGACATCTATGCCTGAGAAAAGGTGGGTAGGAAAGGCTTTTTGGTTTTAGGAGCACGCAGGCGTCCAAGGAAGATGAAGGGTTGGAGAAGAAGATGCTGACTGGTAGAAATCTGATGTGGCTTATTTGCCATGTAGGTGTGGGGAATCCGTGTGGCGAAAAAAAGTGGTGTGGAAAGTATTTCCCTTCCCATATATGCAATCATTTTCTGAAGATATTTCTAACTCGCCTTACAAAGCCTTTCTTGAGTTACAGTTATTCTGAAGCTGAAAACAGGCAGCACGAGAAAAAGAAAACCCACAGAGATCTACTAGAATCTGTGGAGGGAAATGGTTTTTTGGCTAAAAGAAAAAGGTCAACTCCTGCGAGCATATCACCAACTTCTTTCAGATATGGAGCCGGTTTTCTGACTATTCCTGCCCTCAAGTTCCAGGATACAGATTAACAACATTGTTTATGGACAGTAATTAATAGAAAAAATGCTGTATTCAGAATAGTACGTGTTATGTAATTAGCGTCAATTTTATGTGTACATATTGTTGTTATCTCTGCTATTATTCCGGGGAGTATCCCATTTTATTGTACCAATGTTCTGTCATTTGCAATATTGCCATAAAATGCTGAATCGAAGAGATGTTCTCCAAAAAGGTAAAAAAAATCCAAGCCTGTCACTCAGTTGTTTGAGTTTCTAACTTTTTGGATTGGTTTTAATCTTGGTTCATTAGAGGCTCATGTTCAAATTGTTGTTTAACAAGTAAATTGACAACTTTTGACATTGAAATAGAGCCTGACCTTTTTTAACTATGATGTCCAGCTTCACTATGTGAAACATTGTAATCTGGAATTTGGGCCTTCTTTGGAGTTAATTTATTTTGGTCAGCATACTACGCGAAGAGGGATCCTCAGAAATCATAAAAGTAGGAAATAAGCCTTCTTGTTAATTTCTTCATATATTAAGAGCGAGCGTTTGGTTTGATGAAAAGATCGGAGTCGAAGTTCAATTTGAACCGAGTTGATGCATGCTTAAGCTTGTGCCTGTTGGATTCTTAACTTGAAGCACAACATTTTGTATAGAAAACTCGACCTCAAAACTTTGAGATTAGCTCCCCTCGATAAAGTATGGTTATATTTGTAAAAATAAGTATTTTATAATATTTTTTATTAAGGATATAAATTTTGGTTTATATTTATTTTATGCAAATAATTAGTATAAGCAGGAGTAAGTGCCGGTAACAGCTATTAATATTTATGTGTAAGCTAGTTTTAATATCTTCGATTACAAGAAGATAGAGGACTATATAAAAAAACTTACAAATTAAAAAAATATTAATATTTTTATGCTGGCAATAATTGATGAAATAGGAAACAAATGGATGACACATGACCCCTATCCTACCTTGCAGCATATCGTCGACCTTTTCTATAGCCACCGCCCGTGCCAATGCCGGCAACCACCTCTGCGCGACCACCTCCGACAATGCCCTCCGGCAACAAATGCCAATGGGTTTTTTTTTTCTCTAAGACTTCCAACGTGTCTAATGCTAATAACGGACTTTTGGAGGGTGGAAAATTATATTATTATTATTATTATTATTATGGACATGAGACTTATTTTCACTGATGTTTTATTTCTATACGAGTGTCAATGAGCTCAACTGTGGCAACGAGTTCGACTCAAACTCAGAATATGAATTGGCAAACAATAATATTCCTTCAACCTGATCCGAGTTGCATAATAGACCAGCTCACCAAGACTGAACCGGCGATCGAGTGATATTTGCTTTTCATGTACTCCAAATCCGGAATAAAACCAGCAATGAGTCCACAGAGGTAAAAATTCTGTTGTCTTCCAATACAGGTCTCCCCTTTCCTTCGTGCCAGACCGCAAGACTCTCAACATCAATCCCTTGGCCATGGCCGCGTGAGCGAGCTTGAAGGCGTCTGTATTGGGGGTGTGAGAGTGTAAGGCGGCGGCGGCGGCGGCGGGGTTAGCGAAGTGGACAAAGAAGATGTCGCAGAATGGGAAGTTGATGCCGAATCTGGACCAGCAGAGCACCAAGATGCTCAACCTCACCGTCCTCCAACGGATCGACCCTTTCGTCGAGGAGATTCTCTTCACCGCCGCTCACGTCACCTTCTACGACTTCAATCTCGACCAAAATCAATGGGTCCTCACTCTTTACCCACGCCCTCTCCCCATTTTTTTAGTCGATTTTTTTTGGTTTTAATCTTACTTTTACTCTCTCTCTCTCTCTCTTACTTTTGCTCTCTCTCTCTCTTTCTCTTTCTCTATGTTCCTGCCTGCAGAGTCGCAAGGATGTTGAAGGGTCTCTCTTTGTTGTCAAAAGGTTTGTTTCATTTGCTTAAGCTTGAAGTGTCTTTTGCTTCGATGGTTTTTTTAATAGTTTTAATGTGTGATTTCAGGGGAAAGAGAGTCTAGGGAAAATTACGAGTTATAATTCTATGCTATTTGAATTATATTTGCTAAAAAACATTTTGAAATTTTTTTGAGTGATGGGTGAGCATTATGTATTTGACAAAAATCTCCCCTTTTAAAATTTTTTCTTTTTCACAGGAGTTCTCAACCACGGTTTCAGTTTATTGTTATGAATCGCCGCAACACAGGTGTGTAAGTGAGCAATGATTATGCAGGAAATGTGCTTCTTTTTGCATCATCGTGACTCTAATTGGGATAAAAGATGGAATTTGCTTTGGTTAATTTTGGGTTTTGTTGGAATTGCTGAATCATAGTTTTTCTAACAGAAGTTTGCTAGGTCTAGAGTAGTTATTGGAAAGCATTCTTATGTAGGTTGGGCTAGTTCTGTAGATATCTACAGTGCACAGCTGTTTGGGATTGTCAAACTCTAGGCAATAGGATTGTTGATTGCTGAAATCGAGTCAACTCGAGTAAAATATTACTACAACAAAAGTTTCCTAAGGTTGCTGTGTTATAACAATGAATGTCTTTTTAGCCACTTACTTTCAATATAAAGAAAGAAAAGGTTTCTCACATCTTTTTCTTTATAGATTTCCTCTCTTTTAAAAGAAACTATCTAAATTTGACTTATTTAATTAGGTTTTGTACTTTTCACATCTAGTTTGACCAAAAAAATAAGATGAAACTAGTTATGTTGAACTGTTGGAGTTATGTCTGATGTTGAACTGTTGATGCTAAAATGATGGTGTCATCAAAATTCCATTTCTCGGCCCTTGAGCCTCATCCATGTCTAGTCTACCATCCATTACTATCCAGAGTCAGCTTTCAAATCATCTATAACAACCAAGCCCAACTGCAATATGATGAGCCTAAATCATCTCATTAAAACAGTTAACCAAGTTTTTTGAGGATCTATAGGTGCAATATCACTAAAACACTAGATCTTATCCCGGTAGTCATTGGATGCAAAACTAATTTTGTGGGATCTTACAGTACTTGTCTTGGATTATGCAATTATTTCATTCACTTAAGTATGTAATATGAAAATTCACTTGCATTTTCCGCTTGGACTTTCATATGTTTTTGTCCATTTTTCTTGCATGCTTCCATGATACAGACAATCTAGTGGAGAATCTTTTAGGAGATTTTGAGTATGAAGTCCAGGTTCCATATTTATTATACCGCAATGCAGCTCAAGAAGTTACTGGAATCTGGTTTTATAACCAGCATGAATGTGAAGAGGTTGCAAATCTCTTTGAAAGGTATGTACTTAGAGTACACACCTGAAATATTTACATTCAAGATTGCATACCTTTTCTACTGTAATTTGCATTGCTAGTTTTTTATTGCTGCTTGATAGGAGTCAAAAACGGAGATGGCATAAATGCGATGTATTAGATTTCTTTGGTTTTTATAATTGTTCACTAAAAATAAAACATTGGCTTCAATTATTCTTTTTTAGGCATTGAAAGCTGAAGACCGGAGAACATGAGTATAGTTTTTCTGCACAGTTTCAAACAAGGGAAATATCTATTAATATTTGAACATTAGCATTTTGATTTTTTGAGGAAAGATGGAACAACCCCTTGAAAATTGTACCCTTGCTTGTCTCTGTTAAATAACACCTTCCATCTGTTTCTTGTTTTATGTAGTGAAATTGACATCTTACATTTTGTTGGGTAAGATTAAGGGCTTTGGTATTTTCTGTCTTGGTTAATTAAACAAAAAACTGGACTGTTGATTACACTGATGGGGGATCACTTACTTTTATTCTAGCTTTATAATCCTAAATAGCTATCAAATGTTTGTAATTGAACAATACTCTGGTTATTTTTTCATCCAAATAAAAATTATGCTGATTCTGTTGGCTTTTTTTTTTTTGAAAAAAAAAATTATCAGGATTCTTAATGCATATTCCAAAGTTCCTTCAATTCCTAAAGTGCACACAACTAACAGGTATTTCTCAACATGCTCACTTTGGGTAATGAATTAGCTTGTTTTATAGATGACACCACTGTCAGGTGATGCTTGAAGCCATTCGACTTTTTGGTTTGTCTAATGAATTTTTTTAATATCTTTCTTGCAGCAGTGAATTTGAGGAATTAGAAGCTGTTCCAACATCAGCTGTAATTGAAGAACCTCTTAAACCGTCCTCATCTCTATCAACGGTCACTGATATTCCAGATGATGCATTTGTCAACTTCTTTAATGTACATTTCTTATTTAAAAAATTTGGTCATAGTTCTTGGCAGCTGTTAAGTTACTTCAAGCAATGTTTCCCTTTCCAGATATTGGGGCCATCTTGTGACTCCCTGATTGTGATCTTAGAGTTTGAGGTTTAGGCTTGTGACCCATTACTCGCTGATCCTCATGCATTGTTCCAAGTACGGAGAAGGGTTGGCGTCGGGAAAGGCATCTGGCCATCAAAACATTGCCATTTTTTCACATTGATGCTAGATTAGGACAAATGCTTTTGGGGATAAGGTGGAGAAGGTGAAAGGAAGCTAGACTGCCCACTTTGTTATGTGCCTGGACATTTGTGACTTAAAGTGGGTTGTAATTCATAGAAGTTAGGCTTTCATGTATGTTTAATTTTTTCTCTGACTGATTTATTTGCAGAGTGCTATAAATATGGGAACTAATTCTGCTGGTATTCCTTTGAGAAGCAACCACTCTACTTTACCACTGCCTTCGTCTTCCCATAACACCAGTGCTCCTATTACCACTCCAGTCCTTCCAGAGGCATCTCCTGCTCTTCCACAGGCATCTACTCCTCTGATGTCATTTTTTGAAAATGCAGAATCTGGCAGCAACAATCATGCTGCAAACCTTTTGAAGCCTATGCTTTTTGCTCCTTCACCATTAATAGTACCTCCACTTGCTTCATCTACTGTGCAAGCAACTCCTCCAGTTAATCTTTCTGTGACTCTTCAGCGCCCATATGGTGCTTCACTGCTTCAACCCTTTCCACCACCAACACCATCTCCAGCTCTCACTCCTGCCCCTTCATATGGACCTATCATTACACGAGACAAAGTTCGAGATGCGTTGGTGAGACTTGCCGAGGTATTAGCTATTCCAAGTTTTTAGTTACATTTGATGATTTGATTAGAAATATGGTAATTATGTGCTTTTGGCAGTTGCTCTTTGTATTTTCAGTGTTTTCTATATAACTTTGTTTCTTTTGAGTGTCACACTCTGCCCTGACATATCATATGATAAAAATAGTTTCAAACTGTTGTTGAAATCAACAAATGGTTACTTTATTGTACTGCTTAATAAGGAAATATTTGATCGGGTATAGTCTTTACATAGCTAATTACATTTGTGTGATATTTTA
The DNA here is from genome assembly GCA_032619315.1 of Piper longum. Lineage (NCBI taxonomy): Eukaryota > Viridiplantae > Streptophyta > Magnoliopsida > Piperales > Piperaceae > Piper > Piper longum. The sequence continues at coordinate 26,619 of JAVDBV010000275.1, forward strand.
AAGATTGTAAACTAGAAAGTAGCTTCAAGTTTAACAGGATGCAGTAAATATACCGAGTTAACTCTGCCAATGTTTGTGCATGCTAGTCTCAAGCTGGGACAAAGAAGAGAGTTGGCATTAGGAATGGCATCTAGTCATCAAAACTCCGTCATTTGTAATTGCATGGATTCTAGTTTAGGATCCGCATCTCCGATACTTTCAGTAACAAGAAGAAGATGAGTGTATATACCAAGTTCAATGTCTTGATAACTATAAACTACAGTTGGATATTGGATTCCATTGCATGTTTTTGGTGCTTATGTTCCTTGCAATACATACGTCATGTGGTTTTTAACTTGCATTGTTAATGTGGCTGCAGAACGACCAATTTATTGACATGGTGTATCGAGAGATTTTGAACGCCCATTCTCTGTGATGGAAGACAAGAACCACCTTATCTGTTCTCCCCCTTATCAAATTTAGGTGCTAAATATATTTGTTGTTCTATGGAACTCATGTAAAGCTTAACAATATCTACGAAGTGTTGTAATATTTTGTCAGGTCAAAATCTTTCTTTTTTTTATCTTGGTTTTTTTTTCTAGGAAGGCTCATACTTCCCAAGCTGGTGAGTAATGTAGAATCCAAATATTGTTAGTATTCCTTAATACCAATAGAGTTAGGGTTAAGAGCCTATTCATAGCAGGAATCAAAGAAGTTAGCCAATAGACGGTGCCCCAGTATGTAATACTTAATGCAAGAAATGGAGCTGTGTTTAATCCTTTCAGTAAATTATACTTGCCTAAATGTTATGGACTATTATGAGCTAATGTTGTTCTACGTGAGGTTGAGCCTTGGTAGGAAAGGGTGTCGTATAAGATTTCCATGGATGTAAATATTTTCTGCAGTTAAAAGTTGGTTGGTTTGGTCACGAATTCTTCAGACTTGAATATGGTGTTACGTCAGGAGACAAATAGACTTGGTCTCAAGAGCATTTGAAAGCTTGCATTCAGGGCTTTTGTCCTTGTATACTAATATGAGGCATGATTGACCTTGGAAGACATTAATAGCAGCTGTTTATAGAAAATCATGGAATGAATTTGAATTCTCAAGTCTTTCCGTTCTTACTTTGCCCATATTTCAGTCATCGATTCATCATAAACATCAAAATAACTTGAAACGAGCTAAAAACCGCTTTGAAATTTAACTATAAATGATATAATAAAAAGGGAAAAATGAGTATCAGTAATAGCTAATATTCCTTCGTCACCAACTATTAATGTGATACCTTGAATTACGAGGACGGTCAGATGATCAGGTAATTTTGCTCAAATCACAAAAACTAGTGTCATGTGATCTATATAGATGATCAGATTCTTAGAAAAAATTTCTCCAACGAGTTCACTGCATATTATCTGTGGTTGTTATCTAACACCCTGTCCTAAGCTAGTTTCCTTCCATACCACGACTCTTTTCTTTCTACATCTTACAGAAAAAAAAGATAAGCGGACTTTATGGTGATTCTGAAGACAATAAAACAGAACTGCTTCCTACGTAAGCCAGAAACAACCCTTTGTCGTGGATTTTGGCTTGCGGTTCAATAGGTTTCTCATGCGGCTTGAGTATAAGACTTTCAAATGGAAACAACATCTGTGGATATGTTTTCAAGATTATCATGATTTACTCTTTTACAGGTAGCTTGCCTTGCCTATGAAGTAGTCATTCAATAACAAATTTAAGAGACGACTCCTACGTAATTTTAGTTCAATCAGTTATAAACGGGCTGGGTTTAAATGGTCTAAAAAATTACTATTTATGCTCGAGCTTACATAGACTCATAGGGTTTAAATGACCTAAAAAACTACTATTTCAAGTTTAACGTTTATTTCATTCATTTGTTAGTGGTGTGTAACTCATTATCTCGTACCGATTTATAATATTAATCTTGACTCATATGACTAATATTATTACGAAAGACTTTTAAGCAAGACCATCTATCGAGATAAATATATATGGGTGAGGTGAGCATATATTAGTGTCTCTCTATCTGGTCAATGAGGTCTAATCTGAGTTGAATCCCTATTTGTACCACTCTTAAGCTCGAGTAAAGTCATCACTATAAGATTGGTTAGCAATCAGCTGCCAATATTGCAAACTTTAAATAGTATTGCAAAGATACATCCTATACTCTTGGACAAGGCCCACTCCTATGATTAAAGATAAGGACCAATCATGATATGCTCTTAAAACACAAAGAAATCATTCTCTACCCCCAAGGGCCACTATCTCACTCAGCCTATTGTTCAAGCCAAAAGGCTATACTACAAGTTGGGCATCTAAAACCCGTGATTCTAGTCATAGTTTTATAGTTGTTAGCCGATCGGTTCAATCATTGGACCGAGTTGAGTATGTTTCAAAACACGTGTACTGAGCCGATGTCAGTCACGTGTATGAGCTATGAGGGTCATGTGTACCCGATTATGTGATGATGACGTCATGAATAAGCAGAGAATGAGTTATCAGAATATATGACAGTATACACTTGATGATTTTAGATTTCTTCATTTTGTGACCGTAGAAATAGTTTTAAGCCGTTTACCGCGTTAGGATGCGTTATGGGGTAGTTTGGGTGAGTTATTAGTTATAGAGCATGACATTTAGATGTTGTGTGTTTATTTTATTTTCTGTGAATTTTCTCGATTTTTCTAATTTTTTTAGAATTTATTACGATTTAATAATTATTTTGACTCGATTCATAATCGAGTCAAGTTTTATTTACAAGTATGCCACTCAACTAGTTTTCTTTCCCCGACACCTCTCCCCTTTCCCAAAACCTAGCCGCCCCTGTTTGTGGTCATCGCCGTCGCTGCCGGCGCCGTCCAGTCGTCGACGGATGCCGCCCAGCCCGGTTATGTCATCGCCTTGCCGCCCCGACCGGCCCCAACCACCGTTCGGCTGCCGCGATGCCGGAATCACCGTGCCTAGCACCCCGCCCGCGAGGTGTTCGCGTCGCCATCGCCGTCCAGTGGTCGCCTCGTCGTCATCGACCACCCAGCTACTTTCCCCGACAAAAGCGCCACCGATTGTTGCCCAGGTCGGCCAGATCTAGCCACCCACCGTGGCAGCCCCTGTTTTTGGCATTTTTTGGCGAGCCGCCGTCTATGTCGACCGCGTTGACACCACAGACACGCCGGGCTTTCCGAGGTGGTTCCGATGGTACCCTATACGGCCATGATCCGCCTAGTAGACGCCGCTGGCGACTCTTGCCAAAAAATCGTCGAAAAACCACTGAAATGTCGGAAAACCGCCGAAAGTAGCCGAAAAACCGGATTGACGGATTTTGCTGGATCTTCTATGGAGTTCACTTGGTCGAACCCGATCGAGCTTCGGACGCCGTGGAACGCCGAATTCGAGGTTCGAGATGCGTGCACGACGAAGCCCTAGCTATCGTTGATTGCCGACGATGCGAGGTATAATTACCTCCAAGTTATTATTTAGAATTGATGATTGTTAGCACAACATGATAGGATTGAC
>JAVDBV010000276.1:0-40657 GCA_032619315.1 Piper longum
AAAAATACTTGACATGAAGATTTAAAGGGATAGGAAAGGCAGAAAGTTATGGCCTTCTTATGGTAGCTATGTGGAGAAAGTGTTGTAGAGTTTTGGGATGGATAAATCAAAACCGGTGTCAACTCCTATGTCACAATATTTCAAATTATTTGCTTTATTATGTCCAGCAACAGATGGAGTGGGCTATTGTGTGTCATATACCGTATGTCCAAGCTGTTGGATGCCCCATGAATTTCATGGTGCATACAAGGCTAGCTATTGCACACGCATTCAGTGTAGTGAGCAAGTATATGTCTAACCCAAGCAAGGACCACTGGAATGCAATTAAGTGGGTTATGAGATACTTGAGGGGTGCTACAAGGTATGAAATTTTATATTATCATAATGATTACAATGTGGTTGGCTTTGTGGATTCAGACTTTGCAGGTGACCTTGATCAAAGGAGATCTACTACTACATTGGGTGGATGGGCTATTAGCTGGTGGTCTATGCTTCAACCGACCATTGCCTTGTCAGCAACTAAGGTATTATATATGACAGCAGTGGAATGCGCTAAGGAGGCCATATGGTTAAATAGTTTGGAGGACGAATCGGTATAATCAAAGTGAAGTAAGGTGGAGTTGCATTCTGATAATCAAAGTGCAATGCATTTGACAGAGAATCAGGTTTTTTATGTTAGAACTAAATATATTGATGTGCGGTATCATAAACTTCAGAAGTTCATCAATAAGTGGCTGGTTCATCTTGTAAAAATTCATGTCAATGACAATGCAGCAAATATCCTTACCAAGCCAACTACTTCAGAAAAGTTTGAGCATTGCTTGCTCTTCATGAGTGTGACTCTATGTTGAGTTGATCTATACAGCCCGAGCGGGGTTGGGACTGCGCCGGTTTGGTATGAGGATTCATGCTAGTTTGGTGCGAGATATCTTCATGTTGGTTCAATAATATGCCGCATATTTTCTCACTAAGGTGGAGATTTGAAGGATCTAGACCCTTAGAGCGAAGAAAATGGACAAAGGAAGGAGGCAAAGAAGGGCTGGCCTAGGCGCTAAATCCTGGCATTGTGAAATTCCTTTCGGCGCCATAAGGCCTTATTCGCGAATTCACTGCAGTGGAGAAACACTGGCTGTCGCTCATCAAAAATGGAAAATACAAATAAGAGAAACCGGTGGGTGATGTATTCTCATATATAAAATTTCATCAGCTTCCTCGCAAGTAATGTGTAGTGTTGACGTCTAGTTTTGAACAGCAGATTGATTGTATTCACGACATTGCGTTGTACTGGAACCGATGAGGTGAGTAGGGAGACAATTGACTGATGTAGTCCTGAAGCAAACTACAGAGAAGTCAGTTAATCAAGTAATGGACAATCTTCCCAAAAACAGGAAACAAGAAGACAGAGACCTCGAGGAGGCTGAAGATAAAGGTATGAAAGAAGGAAAATCTAGAATAGACAGAAGAAGAAAAGGAATAAAAGGGAAGTGAAGATGCCGATGATCAATTGCAACAGAAGGTTGAAGTAGCAAGCAAAGAAACAAAGAAAAAGAAGAGCAAATTATCTCAACCGGAAGAAGTGGTGAAAATGGAAGAGGAGGACAATGAGTCAAATTTAGAGCAACAGGAAAGATAAAAACTAAAAGAGAAAGAAGAAATAAAAGAAGAGGGAATGAGTATACATGCCTCGTACTTAAGAGGGTGGTTAGTGAAACTGTAAATCTAATTTACATTGTTAAAATAGATTGACAATGTAAATAATATTTTATTATTAATCTATTGTAAATAAGATTATATTTGTTAATAAGTTTAAGTTGTAAATTTGGTGTAAACCTCTTCTATCTTTTATATTTTAGGCACATAAACGTGTGAATCAGATTTATATGGGTGGGAGGTATGTAATCCGTGCTTGTAGTATTTTTTGGGATGGACCGTGAATCGTATAAAAATTATGTCACTATAATTCACACTTAAAACTAATATCACATTGCTAGAATCACTAACCCCCCCACCCCCCCTCCCGATGATATTTTGTACCTCTCTTATATGATAGTGATGACCTTTGTATATAATTTACATCGTTATGTTTTGTCTCTTGTTTCAAACCTAGATCAAAATTTGACCACAACCATCTTGTGGAGAATGGTTTGGGAATATTGACATTTGTACCAGCCTCTCCTATAACAGAATTTATGCATCCTTGAATGTGGAGTAAGGTTGTGTTTACAACTTGTCATAGCTAACAGATTTATTTACAAATCAAGATTTTGAATGTTTCAGCAAAACCAGTGACATTGGTAGAGCACTTTCCTTGTTTCCTGATAATCTTCGAGTTTGGCGGTTGTTTGATCTATTGGGAAGGTAAGCTACGTACTACGCAAACACTATCGATGTTTACAGAGGACTAATTCATAATTCGTAAGATATCTCAGATCCTTGGACATTCTAAGCAACCGACCAGTTTTACCAACAGATACAGCCAGATACTTTTCTGGGTTTGTAGGGACTGGATTGTGAACTGGCCGACTTCATCTGTCCTTTATGATAATTGCAGTGGGAATATTATCCAGACAGACAATGGACGCACAACTTAGATAACCTTGCAAAACAACAATGAAGTTGAGTTTGGCCAGTCCCACCTCATCAAAATCCCGACACAGAAATTGACGGAACCAATCCCTCAACATCACCTTAGAAATTGAAATTGCGAGGGACACATATTTCTTATTGTTTGTACTGTTCTTTTCATATTCTATATTTTTTTATAGATTATGTCGGCCCGTGACTGCTAAATAGACTGCACTGTTGCCTCCTTGTCGTGTTTGATACATATTTGCCTGTTCACTTGCAGTTTCCATGAATCATTCCACTCCCACTACAAGTATATACAGAGATATACACTTGAAGTAATGTTATTTCCTTTCCTTTCCTTCATCTTAAGAACATGCTAAATTAAACTTTAGTATTTCATGTTCTGCGACATCATTTCTTTTACTTCCCTTCACTTGGAAATATTTTTCTCCATTTGATCTTTTTAAAACCACACACACATTGGAAGAAATGATACACTTGCAAGCGTTGTTTATAAATTGTATGGACCTGAAAAGTTATTAGCCGCAATCATATTTATGAGATGTCATCAAGAAAATTTCATGAGTGGGTTGTGGAGGTTGGAAAGAGAGTTTTCATATTGAAAGAAGTTGATTTGATTCTACAGCTCACAATTCTACTTTCCAACGTTTTCAAAGAACCCTATCCCGTTTTAAAGCGATAAAGTCGTTGTGACTGTTTAAACAACAGTTCTTTTTGTAAGATAATAAAAGGGTGCAAGCACTGTGATGAAATATTAATATGTAAGCTTCCATGGTATGTATAGTACTTACTTATATTAATCTGATGACATAAAAACGTTAGCACCCATATTGGAGGCTGCATGCAATGCCTTTCAAGATTCCAACTAAGCTTTGGCCATGGCTAAAGCTGCCAACATTGCCGAAAGTTATCTATATCCATTGCTCAAACGTTTTCGCTTAAAAATTGTGCAGTAAGACGAGCTTATAATTAGATTATCATATAGCTAATTATATTCTGATCAAGGTATTTATCGAGCGAATCGAGTTGCACTGAGATGAATCTGAATCGAGGTAAACATCTCATGCATGCATGGAGCAACCATGAAGCTGTTCTAATATGGTGACTTTGAAAGTCCCCAAATAACATGTCACTTGGGTGAGCTTATCTTGTCAAAAATTAGATTTTATAATCTCAAAGATGAAGTTTAAGCCTTTGATAAATCTTTTACATAGCTTGAATTTTCAGTTACAAGTATTACGTAATTATTTTATGGATGTTATTCAAGCATTACCGGAAGATAAGAAACCTCTGTCAGATTATCAAGAGTGGAAGCTAGCTATGTATGGTGTGGTGTCACATTAAATTATATTGATTAAAGTATAAGCAGCAAAACGTCAATTGTTTTGCCTTCTTCTCGACTATGTCACCAAAAGTAGAGAAATGTATCTACATGTAGGACAGTGTAAAATGGATGTATATTCTTATATGTTAATACTTATTATGATCACAAACATATAACTAATTATCTAATTACCAGCTTCAAATATGAATTTAGTTGGACTATGTAAAAGATATATTAAGATTAATGGGGTCAATCCAGTCTTGTCAATGAAATTTGATCAAAAAAACGTGATTAGAATGCACCAAAACAGTGTTTGGATCGAACATATAATTTCACATTAAAGATATGAAATGTTTGACAAGATATTATATTTTATCAAGAAATAAGACGTATGCCCAAAGATTAAAGCAGGCGTAAAATTTACATCTAATACCACGACAAGCCTTATATACATAAATTATAACTTGTATAGTTTACATGAGCTACACTTTTTATTTATAGCAAATTAATAGTCCCACCACTTAAAATCTACATAAATAAATAAATTATAAATCTAACTATAATTTTTTAACTCAGTCTAACGCTTCTAATCCTTTCATCTCAATTTATGATTCTATTTTTATACATATAAATTTTATTTTGTGGGACCCACTAAAATATTTAAAATAGATGTTTAACTTATATAAGCTTATAGCTCACTTTAATTTTATCCTACCCAGTTAATTAAAGAGTGCACAATCAACATCTCAAGTCTAAGTACTTTAAGAGTGATATATAAACTTATCAAGTATAACTTTGTGAGATGAATTCAACAAAAACGGCAAGAGCGCTCAAAATTTCATTCTCCAATGCAATGTGTTCGTTCACGTGTGAAGGATTATATTAAGTTCCCTCCAATTGCCAAAGCTTCAAAGTGCATGCTTACAATTGGGTTGGCTGCCAACTTGCCGAGTACGCCTGCCTTACCTATCTTTGTTTAAAATACACTTGGTTAGTGTTTAGAGGTGATCACCTTATGGTCCACAAATAAAATGTAATACTTGCTAATAACGCTAGAACACGGGAAAACCGACTTCCTTAATGTTGAGACAACTCACATCTCCAAGTGTCACTGGCTTCATAATTTCATGATTCAAGTGGTCACCAAATTTGGATGAGTGAGAACTCAATAGGATGTAATTGGGATGCCGGGTGAATCCAAATACAGGCAGCTGATCTAATCTCCATTCATTTTTTTTCTACAGCAATTCATTACAAGAGGCCATAAAAAAACGAAGCAAATCAGTACTTTAGCTAACCCTGACGCAACTGTTGTATTAATTTGTCTTCCTGCATGAAAATTAAACATACATGGTACAAAGCTAAGCTGCAAGCAATTGATAAATAAACATGTTTTAACCAATAATTAGTACATGATGTACCAAGGGGCGAGCATGCCACATGTGAGGGAGCAGGGAAACTGATATTGTTCTGCGGCTCACATCACCGTTTAACTGCTACCGACAAACCGTGGTCACCGGTCAACCACCAAATCCAAACTGGACAGGACTCAACGGTCACGAATCCGTCCTCAACCGGCCACCTTCTTCGGTGGGCCACCACCCGTCCAATCTCACTAATCCTGCCTGGTACAGCAATGTTTCAAACTTTTAAAACATGAGATCAAATTTAAATTAGGTAAATTCTTTCTTCGACTATAAAAATTTTACCATTATTTCTGCAATCAACTTTGATTGGCCTATTTAACGAGTCAAATGAAGCATGTTTTTACCTGCTCGACTCGTTAAATAAGTCAATCAAAGTTAAAATAGAAAAAAATAAAAAAAAAAATTTGATGGTATATATAATATTATTATTTTATTTTTTGTCAGGTGATTAATTTGTGTTACCTCTTCCTAAACCAGCTGTGAATGTGTGGTGATGGTGATCGGTTGACTTGTAACCCCCCCCCCATCCTCGCCCTCTTTGGTACATGGCTTTCCTTGTCCTCTGTTATTATAGTCTTATTTTTTAACCTTTTAATTTTTTTTTAAATAATAATAATAAATGGTTTATCGAACATTGTCGTCCAATTCTTCCCTAATTGGTGTGTATTACCCCTTATTGGATTATAATCAAATAATGGGTTGCTTGTGTATGGTTCGGCCATTTACGTTAGCATATGCTGTATTTCTTGAAAATTTTATCTGCCCAAAATATCTCTTGTCTTAGAATTTCTAGATCGTACATTGCATCATCCATCATTTATTTTTCATCACTTTATTAAAAACATAAATATAATTTCAGTGGCTTCCCGAGGGGGGATGAACAATCATTTCTTATTTGGTTGCGTGAAAAAAAATGGTCATGTTAATTATTTTTATGGATTCTAAAAAAATTGTAACTTGCATAAGAAAAGAGATATTTCTTACTTCGAATAGTTGTAAAGGAGTATATAAAAACATCAAATAATAATTAAATGTTTTACTTAAAAAATATAAAATATAATTAATAAATATATCAAAAAAATTTACTTGATGTGTTAAAATTTAAATAAATGAGACAACACACTTAAATAATTAAAAAATCACACCAACCTTATATAATAATTTTTCATAAAAGGCATTTATTCATTTAAAATAAACTATTATTAGCCCATAAACTGTATTACCATTTTATTAATTTCTAGGAATTATAGTCTTAAATATCACGATCGATATATTGGTCAATTGGATTGCACTCTTTATTTTATTTTACATATGTATAATACATAATAAAAAACACGTAAGTGTAATAAACTCTTAAAATTATTAACTATCATCATTGGTTTCAAAAAAAATTATAAATTTTAAACGAGGACAAAGACGTAAATTAAAATTAAAATTAATTTCATTTTCCACAAAATCCAATTTTACATGAGAATCTTGGAGATTCTTCTTCTTCCTCTATGTTTATAAAAATGGCCGCAGCTCACACCTTCTCCCTTCCCTGCACCAACCACCCTAACCACCTCTCCCCGTCCTTCTTCTTCCACCAACCTTGGATGCTACCAACCTCCCTTTCTTCAACTTGGGTGCGCCAAAGTTAGCTTCTTTTTTGCTTCTCGGTAGCAGCAAAGGTGGTGTAACAAGGCAGTATGGGCGAAGAGGAGGCGCAGAAAGTGGACGCCGAGCCAGCTGCGGCGGTGGAGGCTGCTCCGGGGGTTCCGGCGGAGGCGGTTGCCGAGGCGGCGGAGGCCAAGGACATGACGGAGGAGAAGGCGATGGTTCCGCCGGAGGAGAAGGCTGCGAATGAGTCCAAAGCTCTTGCTGCTGTTGAGAGTGAGAAGGATTTTTTCTGTCTTCCATGGTTTTGTTTTTTTAACTTGGTTGGGGTTTCTGCGCGCGAAAAGTCGTGTCTTTTGGATTGGCTTTGAGATTTACTCTTGTGGAGTTGTTGCTTTCAGCTAGATTTTCGTTATGTTGAATGCATGTTTTTGGATCAGTGGATACGAATATTGACGTCGGATATCCATGTAGAAGCTGTGTGGATTCATTAATTGTTGATATAGAAACGCGAATATGTTGAATTATTAGCTTCTTAGTCGTGCCATGTCTTGACCTGCGTTGTTTTTTTTTCCTCCTATGTTTTGAGCCTGTATGGTGATCACCGGTTTCCTTGTGCTGGGAAAAATTAGAACAGCTGGGAGCTCTCTATTTTTGCTACTTTGTAACTGGGTAGTTTTTATCTGTGGTAACAACGAAAGATTTCATCTACAGTTATGGAAGTAATTTGGACATGGCGAGCTCTATTCTTTTGCTACTTTTGTCATTCAGCAGTTTTTTCTATGGTAACAACAAAAGATTTCGTCGACAATTACGGCAGTAATTTCGACATGGTGGAGTTTAGAGCTTGAAAGCCAATTTAAGGGAAGGTTTATTTTGTCTTAGATTTCCCAACATGTCTGTTAATTGTGTGAGTTTGTTTCTCTCCTTCCTTGTTAATTGTCCGGGTGCTTTTTTTTTCGGCTCAACTTTTGACCGTTGGCTGTCAGTGAATTTCCTGAATAAATATGTATTTGTTGGAAGAGATAAAATCCAGATTATGTTTTGGTATCTTTTTCCTATGTCAGAAAGTATTTCAGAGATCTCTTTTACACCTACTTTACCCACGTCCTTGACCGAGTTGTTTTTAGCCGTTCTACTTTATTCTCTACTTTTTTGTTTGCGCATACTCTTCAAGATTTGATCCCTTCTAAATATGTACAAAGTTATATCTATTTGATTAGCCTAATATATATCGCTCTGTTATGGAAGATGAAGATTTCTGCATTAAGAAGTGAGGCTCTGGTATGTGCTAATCTGCTGATGGAGCCATTTGTCTTTGCATTGGAAATTGGTAGATTCTGTACTTGGCTTATTTTATGGGCAACTCCTCATGTGGTCCCTTCTGCTTGTTTGTTATTTTATGAAATTCTTCGTTGTACACGACTTGGCCTTTGAGGATTCCAGCCTATTTCAAATTGAATAAGGGGTATGGAGGGTTTGTATTGTTGATTGGCCCCCATGTCTTTATTTTCATTTTGCAACCTTCTTTCAATGCAAAATTTTCTTCTATCCCTTTTTAGAAGGATCTTTCCCCTCTTAATGTAAAGTAAATGGTTCTCTTTTCCATCCTAACTCCGCGAATGCTTGTGCATTACAAAAACAAAGGATGGTTGGTGTCAGGAAAAACATTCGGCCATCAAAACTCTTCTATTTGTCCATCAAAATGAAAAACTCCGCTATTCTAGTTTAGGATCCATGTCACCTACAATTTCAGGTATCGGGTGGAAAAAGAAGTTCACTTTCCTGCCCCGATAATTAACGAATTAGTGATGCACTTTGCTTTTGAAGAATCTGCCAACTCGTAAATTGCGATGGCTATGATTTGGGAAAAGTAGGCTGTTGTTTGGTGGTCTGTGGATGTTTCCGTTGCCTTTTAGTTATAAAGCTTACAGTGATTTTTCCTGAGTAGGAAGTCACATTCAAACCTTCTTGATGCTATTTTACCAATTGCAGTGGATGCTATCTTAAACAAATCGGGTCTGTTATTGTCGATGTTTTATGCTGTCTTATTTCTGTTGGGTCATTCTTTAAGAGCGTATTGGCATCTTTTTGTGTGAAACTGTGCTCCCTGAATATGCACTTTAGATGAATGGGGTAAATTCTGCTTTTAGTAGGAGTTCTATTTTATAAACAGGGCCGTGATTCTTCTATTTCACTTCACTGCAAACAAAGAGAAATTTCTAAACGTGAGTTTTCCCTTGTTTGATTCAAAATGTCATGGCTGTTCTTCAGATTCATATGAAAGCAAAACATATAAGTTAGAACTTAAACACTCTGATTTTTAATTAGTCTTTTGTTACATGCATGGTTAGCGTACTGGTTCTAGCTTCCAACAATATGTTTTCCTTCATTACAATGCTTGTCTCATGTCCAATTGCTTGCATGGTAGTTTGCCTCGTGCCGGCAATAATACTAAAAATTCGGAACTGTGAAATTTCCAAACACAGACGATCAAGATGCCATTATATTCTTCGTATCTGTAGATTTTTTAAAATTGCTATCTATGATTCGATATTTTTAAAAACTTGGTGTCATTATGGTGTAAATGGCCTGTTGTTTTGCCCGTCAATCTTTGTTTTTACAATTGCTATTTGTTTGTTTGTTTGTGTGGTTTTTTTTTTCTAAAATTCGGTTATATTTGTCCACATTATGTTCTATGCATGTTTATTTAAGAACTCATATCACAGTATTTTTCACTCATTTTGCACAGAACCTTCGGAGGAATTAAGAAGTTCAGTAACTACAGTTGATAGAGGTTAGTAGTTAATGGTGAATTTGCATTAGTAAACATATTAAGGTTGCTTACTATGCCTTCAAGTCATATCAGTAAACATATTCAAGAACTGCAGATGCTGTTCTTGCACGAGTTGAAACTGAGAAGAGGTTGTCTTTAATCAAAGCCTGGGAAGAGAATGAGAAGACAAAAGCTGAGAACAAGTAATATTTGATTACCTATGGATCTTATTATTATCTCGGAATTCACGGTACCCATTACTAAGCTTAAATATCAGATTTTATATCCAATTTCAGTGACTTCCTACTACTTTTATAATGCGGTGGCACTCTATAATCATTAGTATGATCTTCACATATACTGCAATAGTCTTCTAATAATCTTCCGGCTAATTTTTTCTGTAGAAGTTCCATCTAATATCACATGACGCTTTTTATAATCTTATCTAATTACAATACTTCATTGAGTGTTGATTCAATATCCTTATCTATTAAACAGGGCAATCAAGAAGCTATCTTCTATAAGTGCATGGGAAAATTCAAAGAAAGCGTCAGTGGATGCTCAGCTAAAGCAGATTGAGGTAAACTTCTTTTTCACCAATATCACTGTCAGTGCATCAAGAAAACCTATTAATTAGATCAGTTTTGGAGTCGTATATACCGAAGAACCGCATAAATACCAACGGTATCCCTGAGTAAATATGTTATGAACATTTTCTGCCTCTTACAGGAAGACTTGGAGAAGAAGAAGGCTGAGTATGCAGAGAAGTTGAAGAACAAAATAGCCATGATCCACAAAGAAGCAGAGGAAAGGAAGGCCATGGTTGTAGCCAAGAAGAGTGAAGACATCCTCAAAGCAGAGGAGGTGGCTGCTAAATACCGAGCCACTGGTAATGCACCATCCAAGCTTTTTGGCTGCTTTGGACCGTAATTTTGGGGAAAAATAAAAACACGTCACTATGTCTGGTAGAAAGTTAACTTCCCAAAACAGCTTCCTTTATCAAAAAAACAGATGAGAGAATGCATGTGAGTTTTGCATGGTTCGGGTGGATTCAACACCTGTGTAGATTTCTATCTTTTCATTGGTGTTGTAAATGTGATGTGTTTTTAATTGTAAATTATGTGCTCATTTTTTCATATATTTGAACTAGGGTGGTTGTATCTTGACTGTAACACACACAACTGTTGTGTTCTTTATTCACCAATTTTCTCATTGCTGCCCTCTAATTTTCCATCCATTTGAACTAGGGTGATTATTGTTTCATGGAAATCACCAATTTTCTCAGGGTGCCCACCAATTTCTCATTGGTTGCAATTTGTAAGAACTCCATACTTTTCTTAGCAAGACTGAAACTGGGGGACCAAATGTGATCCCATCGTAATATGTGGATTTATCTATCTATTTGAACGCCCGTGAAAGCTCAACCCTTTTAATTCGGGTCGAAAATGGTGATTCATCTATCAATTAAAATTTTTTTTAAATGGCATTGATGTAATGTGAGCCTTTTGGGCACAAAAGGCTTGGCAGATAGCCCTCGATATATAAAAGCCCACTTAATTTAGTTACCATGCAAAAACATAGAAATGCCATCTCTCTCAACAAATTTCCCATTGATAAGTTGTTTATTTAGTAGACTAATTGAGTCATTTATCACATGTTATTCTTTAATCCGTCATTTTTCTTTCAATTTTTTTCTTTCATTTATCACATGTTATTGTTGAGTCTTTCAATTTTTTATTGTGATCTTTACTGCTTGAATCAAGTTTCCATGGCCTATTTGGACCAGCAATGATCCAAGATGGCTCATTAGAAAGTGCCCGAACTTGACCATTGGTTTGTCCGGCTCAGAATTTCTATATTGAATATTTTATTAATTAACTATCTATATAATAAAATATAGAAAATGTTTGACTAAATTGGTAAAATTATGTAAAAATACAAATAAGAAAAAGGAAAAAAGAGAGGCAATTGTAGGTCATTATTATTTTGTTGTTACAAGTTTCAAGTTTCTTTATATTCCCACAAGGCAAGTTTAGTCCAAGAACAACTAAGTCGGCAAGCACTCAGCTCATTAAAAAGTTTGCAAGCCTTGTAGCCCAAACGAGCATCTTAACATAAAAAACTATACCTAGAAGTGCCTGTTCGTTCGGGAACCATCGGAACTTGACTTGAATAAACCATAATAATAAGGTTTTAAATAATTAATAATAAGTTTTGGTTTGAAAAATAATAGGTAGCCAGCTGTTAATGATCGGTTTTGATAATTGAATACAATTTTCAAGTTTCTTTATAGCAAACCTAATAGTCCAAACCGAGAATCTTAAGATAAAAAACTTGATCTAGAAGTACCTCTTGGGTAAGGTAATGGTAAAGTTTTAAATAATTAATAATAAAATTTAGTTTGAGAGAAACAAACACCTATTTATAAATAAATCGTATGTTTTGATAATAAAGAAACACCCATTTATAAATAAATCGTATGTTTTGATAATAAAGTGGCGAGTGATAGATATTTGGCACCCAATTCTCAATTCTTATATTATTTCATCAACTTTTATAACTAATATTTGTTAATAAAATTATCAAATATCTCATTTTTATTTTTAAATTTTTTTCCATTTAGCTCCACATTTTAGAACATGTATTATTACAATATAGTTTGCATATTTTGTTTCAAGCATATAATTTTAAAAGTTAAATACATACCCATTTAATAAAAGGTCGTGTTTGGTGTTGTCGTAATAAATGATTGGATTTGGTTTAGATATAAAAATTTAAATAGTAAATGATTGGGTTTAGCTTATATAACTTAAATGATAGGTTTAATTTAAACAAAACTTGATCAAACTTTAGGCACCTCTAACTCGATCTGGGTAGCTGCCCCCTTACATATTTTAAAAACTGTGCCTTCCACTCTAGCCTAGAAGCTTTTTATACATAGACAAATCGATGAGGCTTCCAAAGAATTGCGGATATGAACATTATTAAGGATTTAAGGTTATTCACTTGTAATAACAAATGTCACCGGCATAAAATGCACCGTGTAAAGAGTAATTAATGGACATGGTCTCCACCCCATGCAACCTTTTCTTATTTCAAGGTTACTCCATGAATCTTCAGTTTGCTACAGTAGCCATGCACATTGCTCGACATGAGTTGGCCATGGTCACGGTTCGTCATCTCAAACTACAGTATTCTAATCCATAGAAATCCCTCGTGACTGACACTTTCCATCAATTTTAACTCTTCAATCTAACATTAAACACACCAACCCAGGAAAAACGACCACATACAATCCATGTATGCGAGCAACAAAGTCAAACGTGAGAAGGAGAAATCAACAAGGTGGTGATGGTAAAAAGAAAGAAAGAAATCTGGAGATTAAAGTTTTCAGAGTTTCTCATCCATTGGAAGCGCATTCAAGCGCATGTAGCACCATTTATTGCCTGCGAGACCTGACACCTTCGTTTTCGTGAAAGCAGAGAAAGGTGAGAGAGGAGGGGAAAGGAAGATCAAAAAGTGAAGAGCAGGCCATTGATTGAATTGAAGCAGGGTTGTGTGGTGTCAAGTTTGGCCCCCTCTCTTTTGGGCCTCCAATAAATGCATCGCCGGCCCGACATGGACATCCTTTTCCTTCTCTGCTCTCCCCACTGCACCCTCATTAACTCTCACGAGTTTGGTCTTTAAAGAGCAGCCAACTTTTGCCATTTTTCCTTTGTTGTTTTGATCACTTGTTCTCTTCCATCTCTTGGGTCTTTGCCTCTTCCAGGCCTCCTTTGATCTCCCCCCCTTCCCCGAGGTGGCTGGGCTTAGCTTGGCCTGCTCCCTTGTGTGTAAGACTGGAAAAGAGAGGCTCATAACTCCTCGGTTGTGCATTTAAGACCCCCAAATCCTTGTATCAGTGGAGACTGGAGAGAGAGGAAGGTAAGTACTAAGTAGACAGCTTACCTTGAGTTCTGGGTTTCAAAGTTAATAGTTAAGGAGTAAGTGAAAAGAAGTAGCTAAAAAGCCGGGTTGAAAGTCTTGAATCAGCTCTTACATGTATCCCCACGTCCTTAATCTCTGTAACTCGACCATGCCATAGCTTGAAGCGAAGTATGAGTGAGTGAGTCATTCACTCCCCTTCTCTCCTCTCAGGTCTTTTCTTGACTTGTAGACTGCGCTAGTTCTTTCTCTTATCGATTTTCCTTGAGGCCACAAGTAAATTTTGAACCTCCATTACTTTGCTGCTGGTGATGAAGAGTTTGGTCGGAAGGGCACTTCTAGTTCAATATCCACTAGAGCAGTGCTATGGGGATTGATCAACTGGTGGTGGATCTCAAGGGAGTTTTGGGGTTGTATTAGATTGCCTAGGTACATAAAAGAAGAAGGTGAGGAGCATGGGAAGGGCGCCTTGTTGTGACAAGGAGGGAGTGAAGAAGGGGCCATGGACGCCAGAGGAGGACCAGATTCTGGTGGACTACATCTCCGAGCATGGTCATGGCAGCTGGCGCTCCCTCCCCAAGCTCGCAGGTATATATATTGTGTACTCTCTTCCTTCCTACTTATCTCTAATCACATCTCAACAACGCTGCCATTCATTTGAAGATCATATGTCACACCTCGTTACACATATTGCAAACTTGTAGTTGTAATGTTCTGTGTGTATAGATTTCGTTGAATAAAAACTCGATGGTCATGGAATGGGCAGGTTTGCAGCGGTGCGGAAAGAGCTGCCGTCTCAGATGGACCAACTACCTAAGACCAGACATTAAGAGAGGTCCCTTCACCCAAGAAGAAGAGAAGGCCATCATCCAACTCCATGCCATCCTTGGCAATAGGTAGGTATCAACTACATACGAATCTCATATTTTTGGCTCACCGTTCAACTTGGCCTCTACTTGTACAAACTTCTAGCTAGCTGAGTAAATGTTACCATCACAAAACATTTATGTGCCAAACTTTTGCCATCAAATAGCAACTCTGATCATAACATAAGGGAGTGATCTGCATTTCCATGTACCCACTTTGTTATTCATCGCAAACATTTTTCAGTTTGTGGGTCTTTTCCATGTTTGATTCATCAAGCATTAGGTGGTTGGATCATACCGAATGCACTATTAATGCACAGGTGGTCTTCGATTGCTTCCCAATTGCCGGGTCGGACGGACAACGAGATCAAGAACTTTTGGAACACCCATCTCAAGAAGCGGTTCCTCAAAATGGGTCTAGACCCGACGACCCACAGACCCTCGACTTCACCCTCCGGCCCCGTACCCTCCTCCCCGTCCGCCGCCCCCTCGCCGGCCACCCGCCACCTGGCCCAATGGGAGAGTGCCAGGCTCGAGGCCGAGGCCCGCCTCTCCCTCGAATCCCTACTCTTCTCTACAGAAACCCGGCCGCAGGGGTCCAACTCCGGGCCCATGCCCGACTACTTCCTCCGAATTTGGCATTCGGACGTCGGCAAGTCGTTCCGTAACTCCACGTCCTCCGGCTGCCCGGATAACAAGCCCGCGGAGCTGGCGCCGGACTCGCCGGCATCGTCCTCCACCGCAATGGCAGCCACCGGGGTGACGACGGCGTCAGTAGTCACGAACACGCAATGCGGGTCCGACTCGTCGAGTTCGAATGTGATGGACGAAGACCCGTCCGAGAGTTCACTCCAATTGCTACTGGACTTCCCGGCGGACGACATGGGCTTTCTGCATGGACAAATGAGCAACTTCCTCTCAAGTGATCTCCAAAGCCTGTAATTAGTAATCATTATTATCTCGCCAAAACCTTTTCAAACGGAGGGTGATTTTGGTAATCCGCTGATTTATTTCCCAGCCATTACCCGAAGTTAATGCTTATTTTGGTTTGAGGTTGTGCTTAGTTTCCCACTTTGCCCGAAGTTAAAATAGAAAAATAGTTAATTTTTATATTTTAAATGTATTTAATTTTAATTTTTTATTTTATTGATATAAATATCCTTAATTTAATTTTAACTTTTTAATATATTCTTTCTTATATTCCATATGAATGATATTTGTAATGTTCTTAAAAAAATTTAAATTTAAAATATTAGTTTAAAAAATTTTAATTTTTAATAAAATATAATAAGTTCAGATTAAAATTTAAAACATGCAAATATATATTTTTTCTTTTATTTTATTTTGGAATTTTGATCTATTAAAATTGCAAACAAAATTTAAAATTTTATATTGTGAACTATAATTAAAAAATAACATAATTCTAGAATCAATCCAACATTATTAATCTTTTTATTTTGGATTATATGAAATTGTAAAAATTATAACTTCTATATATTATCATCTTTGTTTTTAATAAAAATGAGATTTTTATGGGTATTTTTGTCAATAAATAAGAAATAATAAAATTTGTTCATAATTAATATGTAATTTTTTAAAATGACTGTGTAATACAAATTTAAAATTTTAGCTATTTATGAAAGACAATTTTTAAATCTAGACATCTAAGAATTTTTTTTAAAAAAATGGTGTAATAATAGTAGGGCAGATTTGAGTGGCCGGAAGGGGTGGGGGAAGGGGGAATGGTAATTGAATGGAATTGAATTGGATGTCTGATGTTAATTTCATGGGATTTGGACGTTGTTTTAGTCGGGAGAGATTTTGAGAAGCGAAGGGGGAAGGGGTGATTGTTTGCAAAGCAAAAATCGAGCAAGTGGGCTGACTTACGTTCATATCAATTTTGGATTTTGGATTTTGGAAAATATCACAAATAACCTAGCTGTAATATTTTTTATAATAAATGTCAAAAAAATTAAATAAATACCAGGTATAGCCCCCACTTAATTTTTTATTTCACATATAGCCAATTCATATATTTTAAAAATGTTTGGCTGTTAACATTTATTTTATTGACATAAATACCTTTAATCTAATTCCAGATTTTCTTAAACATAATTTTCTTGCATTTTATATAATGAATGATATTTTATTTATTTTAAAAAACTATTCATAATAAAAATATATTAGATAAAACGAAAGTTTTAATTTCCAATAAAATATGTCAATTTTAATTTTAAATTTTAAACACCCAACAAAATTTTATTTTATTTTTGATGATCCAAAATATAATTTATTTTTTATGGTCCAAAATTCAATAATATATACATTTTAACTTGTTAGCTCATTAATAGTATAAATTTAGAGTCTATTTATTTTTGCAAGTCTTATATATATATATATATATAAAGTTAGTAAAAATTATAAATTTTATCCATTATCTACTTTGATATTAATAAAAATATAATTTATAGGTATTTTCATCATTAAATAAAAAATGATGAAATTTAGTCACAATTGATATGAAAAATTTAAGAATGGTTATATCTAATATAATTTTGTAAACTTGATTAGTTTCTAAAGAAAAGTCTCAAATTTGACCATTTATGATATTTACCCTTAATTATTTGGGTTTTGGACGTGGGTTCGATTTGGGCAGCTTGGCCTTGCAATGGTCCACTACGGCACTTGGTATTTACTGCGTGTCCCAAAGGAATTGAATGCATACGAAGGTCGCATTTAATTGGATAAAGAGATGAACTGGGCCATCCAATCCAATTGGGTGAGACAGGATGGCGTGGGGCCATCTCAGTCAATCAGTGAGATAACTCTGATTGTACTAGCGAAGAATACTGAACAAGTAGGGGAGGGTTCAAATGGAGGTGGTCCAGAACTGAAATAAATGATGAGTGGAACAATGTGGTTTCATGGAGTTACCCAAAACTTATATTGCTCCTTTCCCTCAAGTTCATGTAAAACCAACCACACAACATACAGCCTACCATGCATTCTGGGATGAAGCTATTGCCTATCCTGCAAATGGTCCAAGAATTGAAGATAGTATTTGACCGTATACCTTCAATGGCCCATAAAATGAATCCCAATTCTACGGCGAGTGCTTGCTCGTGATTTCTATCCTGCGAAACGGGGAGTCCTCACTCAGCCATATCTTTGCCATTCAATTCAGAGTTCATTAAAGATGAACCAAAGCGCGACAGGCAAACACGCCTGCTACTGACCAATCTTGTCAGGGTCAGGGCGGTTAAAAAACTTAGAACATCAAAATCAAATCGCCAGAGTCGCTGAGACTCAAAACACTTGATTATTTCTTCAGTCTCTCCTTGTCTGGAAACTAAGAACAGGATACAACTGTTGTGGCACCAGTTGCTTCATCATTAACGCAACAAGCGAACAGCGGTCTACATATACAACGATCCGGAGCAGAGAAAATACCAACAGAAAAAACGAAAACGACTCCTGCTTGAGTTGGAGGAATGACATGGTAAGGCAATATCGTATGAGTCACGGCAGACAGAAAATCAATGAGGGAGAGAGATCTTTCAATCCCAATCCAACACTGCCCTTCTCGCGATCAATGCATGTGATGGTATGAATGTGGTGAGATCAAACCCATGTGATTGCCCAAGGAACGTACCCACACCCGCTCTCTCCATGCAACATTCACTACACAGCCACCTCTCTCCCCCCTCACGTCAAGCTTTCGCAGGCAATGCTCGACACCAACCATGAAAGCTTGGTCGTTCAGAACTAATTCATTGATCATGCTGTCGCGTAAAGGGTAAAATTTTGCAGGTACGGGAGGCGCTGAGTCAGGAGAATTAAACACACACAAGGACCGGCCATGACGCCGACTAAACCGTTAACTTCTTCCAGGCTAAGTGGAATAATTCATCGAACACATTCACGAATGTAAACCATCTTACAACCATCAGCAAAAGAATCCAATGTCGCAATTCTCATCATATTTGCTCCACGAGATATGCAGTTTACTTCCATCAAAATGCCAAAAAATCATGATATTCACTTGCAATGTAATGGGAAGACCAGGAAACACCAATAACCTAGAACCCCATGATATAATTGGGAGCACTCGATCATCATGCCATAATGAGGCTTGCTTACCCCAGAAACTTAAGATATGCCAGATATGGCTTAAACCACATCAACACCAAATGTGAATCAAGATCAATGTGGAATAACAAGACAATAACTAAAGACTCCATCATTAGGAAACGAAAAATAGTCTTACATAAAAAATGTGAAAACAGGAGATAGGGTAGCTGGGTTTGACTCCAGACTGCCAAGTACTTGATCTCCGACTAGTATTGGATTTGAAAATGCGAATGCTGACTGAAAGAAATTATAAACCGTCTAAAAAAGATTAACATTTTTTTGGTTTTTTTTCCTTTTTATATATTTTTTTGTTTTTTTTTCTTACGATAATATTAATGCTCTAGGTCAGGAACCTGAAACAACAAAAACCATGCCAATAGTACAAAACCAGATGAAGGCGGCTATGGTATGTTGACCACTGCCCAATTATCCAGGTGATTAAGCAAAAGTCATACCTCCACCATAACACAGTCTATGCCAGTCAAATACTTGCTCTTCTACCCTAAGTGAGTAACAACTCAGATTTGCACCTGAAAGAAAAATGGCAAACAAAAGGAATTAATCAATCTTTGGAGGAGAAAAAAATAGAAGATCTTAAAGGAATGACCCAATATAACAATATCATCAGAAATAACTGTTTTAACAGCAACACTTCAGGATGACAAACTTAATCAAGTATTGCCTAAGAATGATAGAAAAAAAAATGCCGAAATGACAGTGAAGATTAGTAAATATTCAAGACATACCCAGAATGGCATCACTCTCTTTACAAGCTGGTATGTACATGTAACCAAAGCTCCTCCTTTTCAACAAATGCACCATTGAATTCATGCCAACACAGATCACCTGCAGTAAATAGCTTGGTCTATTTGTGGTGGAATCTGCTTTATCTCAGTTCCAAGCTCTTGCTCAATCCGATAACTGTTAAACAAACAGCAAATGTAATGAGATATATTGAGATCAAAACATTACAAATAATGAAAAAAAAGTTCTAGCTACAAAAGCAGTTGAGGAAGGTAAAACAAAAACATAAAAAAGCAAGACAAATAAAAAATGAAGATGAAGACATACAGGTTGAAGCGGTCTTCATATGTAATCAAATTAACCGCCAAACCAAGGTGGCCAAATCTTCCAGATCTACCAACCTACATCATAATTTAAAACATTGTCAGGAAAATATGCAAACATATTTCTATTGAAATAAAAATTAGTAGGTTACTTCTCATACCCGATGAAGATACGTTTCTGAGTTTTTGGGGAAATCAAAATTAATGACGACATTAACCGCTTGAATGTCTATACCTCGGGTGAACAGATCTGCCAAAAATGCAAATATTTCATAACAATCTATAATGCCATTTCCCATAGCTAAATTCTACTTTGACAATATACAAGGCAAAAAATCTTAATTTCCTAAAGGATCTTTTAATAAAAGTCATAAATCAAAGCTTAAAATGGAGGCACTTCTCCTAAACATGTTTGCTAACTATAAACATACCTGTGCAGACAAGATTTCGACAAGCACCATTTCGAAAATCATGAAAGACTCGATTACGATGATCTTGCAACATTTTCGCATGAATATAAAAACAAGAATATCCAAGCTCAGTTATTTTTTTCGCCAGAAGTTCAACTCGGTTCACAGAGTTACAAAATATGATTGACTGGTTGATTTGAAGCTGCAACCATTAATACATAGTATTAGAAAAAAATAACCACAATTTTGAAATGCACAAGCAAACATGTACAGACAAACCTTTGAGAAAAGTGTGTTAAGACAGTGAACCTTTTGCCTTTCCTCTACAAAAGCGTAGTACTGAGTTATGCCTTTTAGAGTGAGTTCATCCATGAGATTAATGACGTACGGCTTTTTGAGATATCTATCTTTAAAATCCTTCACCGTAACAGGAAAAGTTGCAGAGAACATCAAAATTTGTCTATTAGCAGGAAGAAACCGAATAAGCTGTTCAATCGATGGTTGAAACTCCGGCGATAAAAGCTTATCTGCCTGAAAATTTTAAAAATGATATTAAGATACAGCAAACCACTAATTTTGTTCCCGTGCAAATCAAAAAAAAATAAAAACTACAAACTCAGGGGTATCACTAAGAAGAAAGTAATGCCCACATGTTACACTGGTTAAAAAATGTCGCCTACATACCTCATCCATAACAAGCATGGAACAGTTCTTGAGTACGCAGACACCTTTCTTAGCTAAATCTAAGATCCTACCAGGTGTTCCCACAAGTAAATGTACAGGTTGATACAACCGCATGATATCATCCTTTAAGCTGGTACCACCAGTGGTGACCATAACTTGAATTTTTAAGTGCTTTCCAAGCTCTTTACAAACTTGAGATGTTTGAAGTGCCAATTCTCGAGTTGGAACCAATATTACAACTAAAATATAATGGAAACAATGTCAGGTTAAGATAATACAACAATGAGATAAAACGCTGTACAGTATATTATTCACTAAATATAACATAAGAAGAACATGTTTATTATCAGTACCAAGAATATGACAGATGCCCATTGCATACTTCTACACATTCAGAAATGAAACAGTATAATTACTCAGTGATAATCAGCCAAAAGATAAACCTTGAATAACATTATTTTCTTGGTCAATTTTTTCAAGAGCTGGAATACAGAATGCAGCTGTCTTTCCCGTCCCATTTTTAGCTCGAGCAAGAATATCACTTCCAGTCAAAGCAATTGGAATACTTTCTTCTTGGATGGGCGAGGGTCTTTCAAAACCCTTTTCATATATACCCATCAGCAGTTCACGCTTCAAAAAGTAATCTTCAAATTCATTTCCTTTTGTGGCAGTCACATCCTATGCAAGAAAGAATAAGGGACTCAATGAAAGTCATAAAACCCCCGGAAAAAAAAGATCTTTAGCAATCAAAATAAAATGTGCTAGGAAAATTTTTTACGTAATCAAAATAGGGAAAAAACAATGGCATATGATCATGAAAAAATAGCTGCTAATTACATAATCTAATGTCATCGGCTTTCATTGATACACTCAATCAACCAACTGCAAGATAAATAATATTACCCATTAAGGATTTTATCTAGCTTATAAAGGATTATGTTGACAACTTAAGAAGAACCGACCAACCAGTAAGTTTCTTTCTTGATAAGAAAGTGTGTGACGAAATACCACTAACACTGACAAATATGGGTGCAATGGTTTTGCACATACAGAAGGAAAAAAATTAAATTTATGAAAAAAGATTTTACATTCTGTGAGTCAAAACAGAGAGTAACATTGCCAGTTAACTTTTAACAGCAATAATTTTCAAAATTAAGTTTACTTCCAAGATACATCATGAAATAATTCATTTCAATAAAAAAAATGCAAACATAAAACCAAAGATAATGATAACATAATTTGTCAGATATTCAGTCTCAAACCTCAGTCCTGTACCGTGTGTCAGGAGGTGGGATCTTTAAATGTGCTTTCCAATCTTGTGATCTATAAAACATGAGCATAAGCAATCAATTCATAAAGTTGGACAAAAAAAAACTGACAACATGATTTTTTTATATTAGAATAATACAGCTAATCACTTCCTACTATCAACTTCATTCAGAAAAAAGTCTCATACTTAAAATACAGAGTACTATTATTTAAACAAAGAAAAAAGTATTTTAAGCTTCAACCTTTACATATGTTATTGGGGTATAGAAATATCCAAAAATAGTACCATAGACTTCATGTCCAGAAAAAACTAAAACGAGGAAAGAAATATTAAAGATAACCATATTTTCTCCTAAAATCAGACACCCCATATGTCATGCATTTCATTTATCTACAATCACTTTTCGGGGCAAGCATAAACAACAAAAGTCGCCAACAACAAACATCCTAGATAACTCTCACTCAAAAGTGCTAGCAGCAAAGCAACTGCAGCAGCAAATGTACAGTGCAAAATCCATGGCATTCCAGACTGGGGTAAGGTGATAATGTTTATAATGACATTGTCCAGCGCAACAAGAGGTCAAAATTCCTCCAGCAGTCCAGCTCCAGCCCCTTTTGTGTCACCTCTTAATAGCCTTCACACTATTTTAACCAGCTTAATCGTAATAAATATGCATTAAGCAAAGCACTTAAGCTACAAATTTAGTCCCTCCTGCACAAATTAAGAACAAAATCCTAAACATTAGGTGTTGTTACTTCAAATTACTTAGCTAACTAGCCAACTACCTACCATCTCAAGTACATGATAAAAAAGCAAGCAACCTACAAGATCACACAATAAAAATATTGCTACAATTATCACAAACAAGCAATGGATTTTGCAAGGAAGACTGCCATCCAATCTAGCTCAAACTCCTTAACTAATTAACAGCTTTGTAATTGTAATAAAAATTCTACAGCAGCAACCAAGTAATAAAAACGTAATCACTACATCCTCCAACAAATCCACACCAAAAAAAAAAAAACCAATTTTTGTGTCTCACCTCGAATCAAGAATTTCCGATTGAACTGTTTTCTCAACTTCCAGCATCCCGGGCGGGCCGGAACTCGGGCCCATCTGGTTCCTCCTCAACCACTGCTGCTGCTGCTGAGGCGAAGGGTGGTTCTGATTCTGCACCGCATTCCGCTGCACGTACTGCTGGTGGGCGTTGTTCCCCGGATAATTCGAGTGAACATTCGGATTCCCACCGGAAAACTTCGGATTTTGCCCCCTTCCATTGCCGATCCCCGGCGGGTACCGTCCGCCCCTCGGATTCATCACACCACCCTCCCCCCCCCCCCAACCACCCCAAAACCCCACCAAAAAACGCAAGATCTCGACGCTCAGACGGAGATTACCAACCAAAAGAACCGGGATTTCTCAGCAAACCCCGGAAAACCCCAAAACCCCAGCTCCCGCTCCCGATTCAGGCGATCATGCCGAGCGCCGCGATGTTGAAGGGAAGGAGGACGGGCGGGATCGCCGGCTTCGGAGAAGGCCTCGGCGGCGACCGAGGTCGGGAATCCGAGAATTGCGGAGGGTCTGTCCTGGTTGACGAAGAAGGGGAAGTAACGGGCGTGGAAAGGTTCAGCTCCTTTGCCTTTTGTTTAGGGCTTTTCTTTTTCCTCTCGTTGATGGGACGGCCGCCGACGCCCTCCCTACAAACGCCACTCCATCTCCTTGGAATTACCCTTCTGCCCTTTAACCCCTCCTGAATTTAAAGTATTTGTTATCAAATTTGGCCTTTTAATTTAAAATTTAAATATCATATTAATTATTTTACTTAATTTAATAGGGTTAATTGGACTTTAAAATATAAATAAAATTATGCGATTAGAAATTTATTTATATGATAATTTAATTATATGTCATAGTTTTCGACAAAGAAAACAGGTTTTGAAAAAATTTCAAACTAAAAAATTAAGCATAAATTGAAATAGTGTAAAGGTCTACATGGATTGAATGAGAATTTGATGTTGTAAGACCTTATTGCTGATATTGTTGTCCGGCCCCGTCAACTTTTACCGGTCACCTACTAATTAAATATACTTATATAGCAGTTTTGTTATTTTAAGAAAAAGTCATACTTTAATATGTATTTATCTAATTATTTATAGGGTTTTGCAGCTATCATTAAATATGCTTATAGCAGTTTTGTTATTTCAAGAAAAAGTTAATACTTTGATATGTATTCATCTCATTATTTATTGGATCTTGCAGCCAATCTGAGCTTTAAGACTTTACAAATAGATTTGTAGATAACATAAGGTAATGTCAGGTCAAGCCAGCCAATATTAGCGTTAAGTACTATAGAAATAATGCTAAAGACGGTCAAAATATTTTTCAAACCGAGTATAAGATAAGAATGTTGACAAATGCAATTTGTTGAGTTGTGATGTTGATATTGTTTTCGAAGTACTCAATTAATTGTCGATAAAGATTAAACTTGTATATTTATACCACTAAGCATGGGCTGCGATGAGAAAAACATTTTATTAGAACTGTGCAGCGTTTTTCTTTTTTGCCAGTAGTGTTGAGGCGGACTTGGAATGTTCGACTCTACTGATATTCGAAGTTATTACAAACGAGTTTGTCTGGCTCGATTGGAAATAAAATGCAGCAAAATCTAACTATTCACAACATAGATAGATAAGATTTTTCACGAAATTAAGCTGAATCCACTAAATTAGGTCAGTTAACAATAATTTTCACAAGCAGGTATAGAATCCATGTTCCCCTTCAAGGCCATGACATGCGGTTCTCATCTTGTGCATCCCAACCACTCAAACCAAACTAAGTAACAAAAACAATAGCATACAAATATGCGTGATTGGTTGATGGCTCTTGTCATCCAGAAAAAAAAGTTTCCACAATTATAACATGTTTCACGAAATAAATAGGCCATCAATTGACAAGAAATTGATTTTCCATCAACCACAGAGAACGTGAATGACAGAATTCGTTTACAAAGTTCACAACCCAGAATGTCTACAATTCGATTACAAAGTTAACAACCCAGAATGTCTACAACATCCAGGAATGTGTTTCTTTCGCACGAAAATAGGTAAATAATATCATTGTCCAGATACTTGAAAAAAGGGATATCGTAACAATGTTCATCTATAAAGGTAACAATGGTGGATCATTTAAACATTATTGCCCTCTCAACATCAACAGATAATCCAAAATGACACTACACGCTTCCTACCTCAGATAACAACTATACAAACTATAATTCACAAGAAAACCTACATTTAATCAACTAATAAACCACATCTGGACATCAAATAGCTGCAAAAAGAATCGGTGATTCCATGGTGAGCCCATGGCAGCCCAAGCAACATAAGCATAGCTCACTGAAGGATTTTTTTTTATAAATGTAAGCTACACTCAGCCCCTCCCATTATCAGCACCCACCTGATCATTGGTATCGGCATATGCCAATGGAATTGGAGTTTCAGAAATCATATCATTGACCTTTTGTTTCAAGGCAGAAATGTTCATAGCAGCAGCAACACTCTCTCTAATTTCCACTTCCAATTTCTCCAACTTTTCTTTATCGGCAGCATCACCCTTTCCAATTTCCAGCTTCATTTCTTCTATTTTGCTTCTCAAATCGGAAGAACTGACTGCTTTCTCTATCTCCTTCCTGATTTCCTCATCAACCTTGGAAATTTTATCAACCAAATTTGATGGGACAGTTGGCTTTACTTTTTTGCCGGTACCAACAACCTCCAAATTTGCCTCCTTCAGTGCATCCTTCAGAACTTCCTTTGCTTTCTCCACCTGAGCAATCATTTCCTCATCAAGGGTTTCTCCTCTCGCAATTATATCCCTTGCCTTCTTTAAAACTTCCTTTGGCTGCTTTACACTGTTCTGTACTTTCCGATTTATCTCCATCTTAAGTGCCTCGTTCTTTGCCTTCTGCACAACCAGGCGGGTAACTTGCGTTAAGGTTCTCATCTTCTGTTTCAGCTTTAGGTAAGAACCAGGCTGGGACAAACGTAAATTGAAGTCTTGCTTTAATTTGTTGACCTTTTCCTTAAGTGCTGGTTGATTAGCAGGATTACCAGAGGACTTGGATATCTCCAGCTTCACGGCTTCCAACCTCTCCTTTAAACCCATTGAAATAAAAGCATTGGTGATCTCCTGATCAACTTCTTGTTGCAGTTTCTCAACTGCCTCTTTCGAGAAAATTGGTGATGCTGATCCTACACCAGCTTCTAGAATATTCTTCCTAAGCATTTCAATCTCAGTTTCAATCCCAGAAGCTACAGATGCATCGGACTCCAGATCTGCAGGCTTCATGTTACGCTTCCTTTCAGAATCCACAGGCATGCCCTCTTGAAACCCACCAATTTTACGGAATTTGAGGTGGCGTTGCTGTAAAACCGTTTCGGTATCCATCTCTGACAACTCCTAGAAGAAACGAAAGGTCTATTTACAAAATAGTTATGTTGAATGGCAAAGAAAAACTTCTGCTCTACAGCTCACATGCTAATAATCGCAGACAACATTTTCCATTACCACATTGTTACATTCTCTCTGAATTAATTAGAAATTTTATATTAAAAATGACAACTATTCGGAAACAATCCTATTTGTCCTAATTCAGCCACTTTAAGAAGCTCATACATGACATAGATTCACCTGAGCTAATCAACATGTAGTTTTTAACTTCCCAAAAAATGCAAGGGCAGTCTCAATGGGTAACTAATTCTGCTCACAAGCCAATTTATATTGAAGTTAAATAAATTTCGATTTTCTACTTGATTTTGGGCTTTTATAGTCAATAATTTCTAATGTTTTTTTGGAATTTAAATGACTTAATTTGTTTGGTACCACTCACATTTAACATAACTCTTGTAAATAATTACTCTCAAATAAGAGCATCCCTACAGTCATAGCCTTTAAGATTACATACTTTATCTGTAGGTACTACACATATTTAGCATAACTCTTGAAAACAATTACTAATAAATAAGAGCATCCTCACATTCATGGCCTTTAAAATTACACGCTTTATCTGCTGGGATGTCCATGACGGATCCGTATGTGCTCCACCAAGAGGTTCCTTTTTGAAAAATCAAAGATAAGATAACACGAGTATTATACCCAATCAGCCTAATTTTCAAAAAAAATGAAGAAAAACTACTATCAAGGTTGATACACCTTATAAAATGCTCAGAGCTTCCAAAAATATTTATTTAGATAACAACATATTCTGTGCCCTAAATATCTCCTAAAGTCACCTTTCTGCACAAGTGCCCAGTTAAAATCTATAAAAGGATAGCCAAGCACTCACTGGAATGATCCCATCTGCAATATCCAGTTTGCATAACTCTGTGGCGGTTATTTTTAGTTTCTCAGCTGCCTAACACAACCATTGGGGGAGATTAAAAGATATACCAAAAAAAAAAAGAAGAAGAAATAATACAAAGGAAAAGCAAATACCTTAGGTGCTGCTTGTGCAGATTTCCATAATATTGCCGCACATGCCTCAGGACTGCTCATAAAAAGATAGCAAAATAATAATTACAAGAATGCTTGTCATTAGATAGTTATACTCAATTTGCAAATGCACACAAATAAAACAATGGTATTATGTAAACTCAAACCAACTAATCAAGTTAAAATGTCAGGTTGAGAGTCCTGAGGCTGTAGATATACAACTAGAAGTAGCCACCTAATCATTTGCAGGTATTGGAAAGCATCAAAGCTAAATTACTAGTTCGACATTATGAAGCATATTTTCAACTTATACAATGACGCACATAAGGCCAGCAAAGTAAAACATTTCCTCTTTCACGTTTCAATGTCACTCGATGCATACAAGGATATTTCTGCTTGATGGGTTGCCAATCAGTTGGGGATATGTATTTCTAGCGGTCACTTACATAAGCACCAACTTGTTTATAGTAGAAGACAATTAATTGGAATTGATAATATTTATCGACTCAGGAGTTCTAATAAAATAGGGATACACTAAGAAAAAGTCTATTGATACTAGGAATTAAACTTCAAATATATTTTTTTTAATCTCAAACTACCAATGAAATATACTCAATAACACATCATTTTTTATTCTTAATATATTCCTAAATTCACGTAGAACTTGTCCTGCATAAAAAATGAACTATTAGATAAAAAAGTCTCTCCATACATCAAATGCATATTAGTGGAAATCATCACCATGCCAATAACTTAATTATTGACATATAAAAAATCAAAATGAACCAACTAAGTTCAAAACATGGCACCTCTAAGGAACAATAAAGACAAGTTACTCACTAGCACCTCTTCATGTTGGCAAATAGAGATGCATTACTATAGCAGTCACAAAGTTGTTGACAAAAGAACTTTATGGGCAGAAAACAAACAGTAGGTGCATATTTGAGTTCAACAAGAAAATTAGTTCGTGGCCCACGGGAATGGAGGGATAGGACCTCCCTGATCCAAAAAATCAAAACTGGGTAATCCAGCGAGTGCTAGTACATTAATGATATATAATAATCATCTATTCTAAACTCACAATCGTCTTTCTAATGCTAAAGAAAGTGCACGTCCACTTGGCTCATTACCTAGCCACATAAAATACAGAATTCTCTAACATGTACAGTTTGTTAGCACAGGCAATTGCAAGAGCCCCACCAGAACCACCTTCTCCAATAACAACACACACAATTGGAACCTTAAAGCCAAACATTGCTCTCAGATTGTAAGCTATTGCTTCTCCCTGCAAATTTCATATTATTGATAGATCAGGCCTTGTTCGAGTCTGTATAGTGAAGCAATATTAACTGTCATCTAAAGTTAACCTAACAATAACCCAGAACAAAGTTAACATAATATTAATAAAGAGGGAAACAAAAGTTGCCCTTGGGTACAACTTGCCCAAGCTCTTCGGATTTCAAATCTGCAAATGCACCAGGCGTGTCCACGAATGTGATGATTGGGAAGCCATGATGATCAGCATATTTCATCATTCGCAAAGCCTTTCGATATCTATAAAAAATTCAGGAGCTTCATTATTTAACAAAAAAGAACAAGCCTCAAAAAATCATAAACAAGTTAATCATTAACAACCACATCAAGTTTCATTTTCAGTTTGCGCGCACAGATGCACTTATAGGCATGAAGCACTCGTACACACTAATAAGCTTCACATCCTTTCCAAATAGCTATATTGAGGACCTACCCATGAGGAGTTGGCATGCCAAAGTTACGCTCAATATTCTCTTTTGTATTTCTCCCTTTCTGATGGCCAATGAGAAGGTAGCTTTTACCATCTATGCTGCCTATCCCAGTAACAACAGCAGGATCGTCATAACCTGCACGATCTCCATGAAGCTCCACCCACTTTTTAAATTTTGCAAAAGAGAAAAGAAGATGTAAACTTTGAAAACATGAGGAATTACGACGAAAAGAGAGACAAAAAGTACCTTATCTGTGATGTTTAATACATGATCAAGAAATGTGGGCCTGTTAGGATGGCGAGCAATACTTAACCGTTGAATTGGGGTCAGGCGTGTGTAAAGATCTTTTAAAGCCTGGCGTGACATGTTTGGTAAAGTTGGTCACCAAAATAATAAGCAGCAGCAAATTTGCACCAGATTATGCTAGTAGTGATTTACATTAACTTCGAGTCAAAATTCACTTTCTAATAATCCTTACCAGAAGATAGAAAATAGTACAAGAGCAACATAAGGATTTACCTGTTGATACTTGCTTTCCAACAAACTAATTTGATCACTAAAGTCAAGACCTGTTTCATCAGCCATCTTGCGTACCTATAAAGGAAAATAGTTATTAGCTCTGGACCAACATTTTAAGGTAATAAACATAACATCAAACAGATTTTTTTTTGAAAAATGAGACTTGCATCAATGATTTTTTTCTCCAAATCCACCAATGGCTTCTCAAATGGAAGTGTCACAGGCTTTGGCTTCTCTGTTAGGGGTTTGAAATGAGAAAGGTAACTCAAATGGCCAGTTTTCAAGTTTGGGTCTACATCATCAGGCCATGGATACTCATGTTTCTTGCCCTTCCGGATTCTTCCCATGATACCACCATTATGCCCATGCACAGCTCTATGTTCATTTGGACGCTTTAGTAAAAGCCCATTGATCCCTTTAAATGAGCTTCCAAAGAAATCTGATGCAAAAATATTGCCCTTGGACACAGCTTTTCGGCATTCAATACTTCCACCAATTCCAAGTGAAAGAGAAATAGAACTCATGTCAAATTGCAGAAATCAACAACACCAAAAAACTTCCCAGATTGTCAAGACCAGTCACTTGAGAACTGTCAAGCATGCAGAAAAAAAGCCAGTGGCATCAAATTAAGAAATAATAAAGCAATTATCCAACATGATAAAGAGTGAGTTTTCTGTAATAGACTATCAGTTTATACATAGAAAACCTGAATAAAAGCTACTTTAAAAGCATAATAATATAATTAAGTGGCATCACAGCTTGTACACAAAGGCGCTCGAATATGGATGGGATGGCATTCAATTGTTTCCTTAAATCTCAAATACTGGAAAATTCCAAACAAATGAATTTCCAAACTAAACAATAAAAGCTCCTTTTTTGCACGTCTAAAAAAAGAAAAGCATATTGTGTTCACTCCCAAAAGAAATCTTCCTAAATGACCAGATAACCCACCTATCATTCTCTGTAAACCCCAAATAGATATACAAAGAAAAGAAACCAAACAAACAAATAGTGAAGCATCCAAATAGATAAACGGCACCCAAATTGTCCATTCTAAATCAGAAACTCCATACAATTAGCCATCGCCGTACTCAAAATACGGCATTTTCATCTCTAATGGAGCTGCTAACTGCACATCAATCACACCCCCAATGCTGCATTTCAACACTTCCCCAAACTCGCAAATCCAACGAACAGAAAAGATCAACCAGCATGCGCATTGGACCACCGCGCCACTCCACATTAAAGCCCATTCCAACCTCCTCCTACACACGCCCAATCCAGCACAATTCCTAGACAAACAACAACCAAAAAGAAAGCTAAAAAGATACTGAAATACAGCTCCTCAATCGTACCTCGTTCTGATCCCAGAGAGAGGGAGAATCGAAGGGGAAGAAAAATGGAGTCTTTGGAGGTCTGCAGTTGAAGAAATTGGAGGGTGGATTTAACGAAGATCCGCCATTAACACGGGCGGGTGGGGGTGTGGGCAGGTTTGGAAATTAGGAGAAGCGGTTAAACAAGAAGGGATAACGATTTTGCGGGCCCCATTTCGGACCTGCGTTACCCGCGTAGAGACCCGATTATGATGAAAAAGAAGGCTACTTCTACTTATGAAAAAATAAATATAAACTAGTGTATGTTGGAGTTAATATAACTTGACAAGTGAAATTGATAAACTATAAAGAGGGTTGAATAATGAAAATAATTTTATTTGAATTGTAATAAAAATTGCAGATTTAAGTTTACTTGATATTCTTATATTAGCTATAGCTACATTAAACAATCTAAAGAAAAAAAAAAGTCATGGTTTATGTCAGGTGCATTTTGTTTATAATACTGGAACGGTCAACATTAATTTTTCTTTTTTGTCGTCCTGTCTCCTACCTTTCCGAACAAAATGGTAGGAAATCTCTCTGAGTTGTAACCTTATCTCTACCTGTCTATTTATTTGAATCTTCATCTTATGTTTAATTTACCTAATAGTCTAATCTATTATTAGATTAACACTCAAATATTATAGAATTTTTACAATCTGTCATAACTAATACAATATATCTTGTTATAGCTAATATAATATATCTATAGTTAATCACTATTAGAACTAATAATAGTTAGAGATGATATTGTTCATAAACAAAACTGTCTTATATCATGTAGTGATTATCATGTAATATAACAAATGTCTGTTTTAGGAAAAAGAAATGAAATAATAAGTGTCTTGGAGAATATATTGAGTTTGGTTGCCAACTCTGATTCTCGTGTTTATAGGGTTGGATAATAACACATTTGGGTGAGGGTTGCTGATACCTTTCTATTCTCGCGAATATAGGGTTTATAGTGGCTCATGCAAGAGAACTTCGAATAGGTAGGATTGTTGACGCCTAATAATTAATTACTATCGTGATACTATTATGTCTAATGTCTTGATTCATCACTTCGTACATCCTTTGATATAGGTTAGGGATTATCTCTAGCTACAACAAATGTAATAAACATATGATTAGTTTAAATCTCTTTAATTGAAAAAGATTAATTTAATTATTATAATTAAAATTATAAACACTCATAATTAAAGAGATATAAACCAATCAAATAAGTATGCTATAGCAAGTTCTACAACGAATACCTGGCCTTTGATGTATATATGTTGAAAAAAAAATGCAAAAAACTTCAATTTCATGAAAAAAAGTTTCTTCAAAAATATTACTTAAAAAGCGCAATTCGTTGCGTATTAGTACAAAAAATGACGCCTTAGAAACTCGATAGACGCAAATATATCCGAACCAAAAATGCGCGAGTTAAAAAGAAAATACCATGAGCCGGCTTATCAAACATGTCATATGCAACTCCAAACAAAATCTGCTTGCTGATGGTAAAAGATGTCAATGGTCACAAAGAATTCTGTTCCATCCATTTGACGTATATCTCTAATGTACTCTGGCACACCACCTCTATCTACAGGTCCACCTCAATAAACAGATGTGGACATAAAGCAAAGGGATAAGCTCAGCATACACTAGTATGCATAATTTTTCAGCTCTATGTCTGACTTAAATTTTTTATGCACATACAAGCTCCATAGCCCCAAATACAAGTGCTGGAGTTTTTACGTACTCACAAGGCATGAAACAGTTCATGTTTTTTCTCCTCCAAATAATAACTGCAATTTTTGTTACAAAAACAGAAGTAATGCATATCCATTCTGCTCTATTTCCATCGTATTTAATTATGCAAATCATAACTTTTGATTATCAATACTCCAGTTTCAGAAACTACAATGACATCCTTAAACACAGAAACCCAAACAGTGGAACTAGGAGCTTCTTTAAATTTATCTAAGTTACCGATCAAGAGACACCCAAAGTGCAGATCTAGCTGTTCTTAAGTGCAATAACAGTGCCACTCATGCAAACCTCATAATTTTCAAGGAAAAAGACTTCTACTTCATTGTCTTCTCCAGATCATCAAATGTCAGGTAAGCTAGTCGGGTGAATGGAAGACAAAGGCATTTGTGCCATTAGTGGATCATGTTATAATAAAATCTGGAAAGCTGCTGAGGGATAGTGGAGATAACCGGTCCATATCTCTGCACCAAATTAAAATTAAGTCTTTTAAAATGAATAAATAATGACATAACAGAGAAAAGAATACAACTAGTTAAAGGCCAAAAAAGAGATTTTCACCTGAACATTATCATACAACTCAAAAAGGGGAACTGCAAGAAGCTTAAGGTTTTTAGGCACTGCAAAGTATTCCCTTTCAGCTAGGTGAACAAGGAAAAGTTTTTTACATTCCTAGACAGATTAAATCATGTCAATACAAAAGGAAGTAAATCAAAATCTGATATTGTCTCAGATGTCATTCTTTAATAAAAAACTCATAAAATGTCATAGCAAGCATCTGTAAATGAACCTTTGGTTTTGTTATATGAGGAGGACAGTATGGATACATTGTGGTTTCAAAGTTTGGTCGCCACCACATGGCAACACAATCTCCAATCTGCAAATTTGTCATTAGCAAATCAAACTTGTGAAAAATTAATTTCACATGGACAGATTTCTTCTTTAACTTACAGCAAAGAATGCATCAAGGAAACTACTGTATGCTGTGATATTTATATTGAAAATCCAGATATTAATATTTAGCCAATAATTTCTACAGCTACTATTCATAATTTCAACCAAACAGAAACTAAACAGAAGTACTGAGGCACCTGCCAATCTGATTGAAAAGTATTTGAATTGGCCGCAAGTTTGCTGCACAGTTTTCGTTTCAGACCCTCGATTTCTGTACATAGACCCAGCACAATTAGAAGCTTAAAAGACAAGCAACACTCAGGTATGGTTTACAGTTCTAAAAGCAAACTGATGTGAAGACTTGTAAATCCATTCATGACTAAGCTCACCATTCTCCCCTGGTTTTAGACGTCCACCAGGAAGTTTGCAGAAGGTGTTGCCTATTTGGAGAAGGAGAATGTGAGGATGGTTATGTTCTTGGACCTGAATGAACACTCAAAATTTAGACCATCTATCATCATCTAAACATCAACCCGAGGACTCGGACAGACACAAAACCTATGCGAGTGGCAAGTTATTATTATGCTGGATATATATGCTCAGACACAACCTTGCTATGATGAATTCAAGGTCATCCTCACTATATACCTTTCCCATTTAAAGCACATCATGACAAGATGATGATTGCTTAAGAAATATTTATTCTGCCATTATCCATCTTAAATTAGCACTATCATATAGGTATGCAGGCACCGTCAAGACTTATCACTATATACCTTTCCTATTTATTTATAAGAATCATATCATGGCATGATGATGATTGCTTGAGAAATATTTATACCATCGTTATCCATCTAAAATTGGCACAATTATACAGGTATGCAGACACCGTCAAGACTAATCAGAAAATGTATATTTTTTCCCAATTCACAGTGGCCATGATAGGATTCAACGTCCAGCTACTGACCAGCAAAATTCCTTCCACACTTGTCCGCATTCCCTCCTTCATATAACTGTCAGTTGAAAAGGGAGATAGGTCGAATGTTACTCAAAAAAACAAAGACAAGGATGTAAGAAGACAACTTTGAAGGAAGAAATATGGGAAAATACAAAAAATGGAATGAAACTTTATAAATGTAAAATTAAGATGCTATAAAAGTAACGGATTTCATTCAGTCAGGAGTAAAGCTTGGAACAAGAGACAACAGCAATAATGATACGAGACACCTCCTAACATTAGATCAGGCAGCATTCAAATTTAATAGACATTAATAGTTGCCACTAAACAAATTACTGGAATACGGATCCACGTTAGACACTTCAAACATTTAAAATAAGATGGAGAAGATGATATATGACCATTTTTCTTCTAAAATACTTGTTAAGTTGGTAGCTGGTGCAACTAAGCTAGTTTTGCTGCAAGAAACAAACTCATTAGTCTTCTCTCCACCGTGAATCCGTTCATTTTTTTATACTTAACAAGATAAATGGCATCATACGATGCAAGTTGTTCAAAAGATATCCACGATTAATATTTCAACAGAAAGTCCGTATTTGGCTGCAATATAGACTCACTTCACTTTCATGCGAGCCAAACGATCAGCAACTGAAGTGTCCTTTTCCATCTTTGGTTCTTTGGTTCCAAATGTGTAGCTTGCCAGGGGATAAAGACTGTAAAATACCAAAATCTTCATAAAATGGATCACATTTTGACCAACTTTTACCACTGAATACAACGATTCCAGCCTCAAATCAGTCAGACTCAGTGTAGGCACTAATAATAATTATTAAAAAAAAACCAAAAGAGCTCAGCCGCAACCAGCAATTACTCATTTCAAGTTTCCAACACACAATTACAACGTTAACAATGAAGATCACTCCTTTGAACGAAAAAGAACATACCCATCAATTTTCCTGCTATTTTGACACTTGAATTCATAAAATCCCAAACATGTAACACCAGAACACGAAATAAAAGCCTAGCAAAAGCCGGGTCAGATCAACCAACAAGCTATGAAGCACAGACACCAAGAGAAGATGGATAGAGAGAGGAGGAAGTACTTGACTTTCAGGCGAGAAAGGCGGTCGACGATGACCGACTCCTGCTCTTGCTTGCGCTCATTGGTCGTCCCCCGGTACGGGTACCCTCCCACGGGGTAGGGGTTCACCCCCATCGTTCCCGCCGCCGGAGGCGGCCTCGGGGGACCGCTTCCGCCGCCGGCACCGCCGAGGGATAACATCTTGCCGGCGTCGTCGTCTCCCTCGCGTCACGCTTCTCTTCGACCGCCCCTCTTCTACTTACACACACAGGGGCTGTTATTCGCCAAGGAAATACAAAGAAATGCTCACGGAAATGACTCTCATGTACGCCATTATTCGGTCAAGACATTTTTTTTACCCTATTCCTTAGACACGAGGAAGATGGGAAGTTTAGGGCTGTAACTCGCTTTAGACATGAACGAAAAAGACATGGAAGGACATTATTTTTAACCGGATATAATTAGGGGTGTAAATTAGCGAAATTTGCTCACAATTTTTTTGTGTTTGGCTCATCTTAACTCCACTCACCCTCATTAATTTTATATTCGATAAAATACTCTACTTAAAATGGATAAACTTGTTGAATAACAAACAGAATTTGAGCTAAAAAATGCTTAGCTTGGCTTTGCTCAAAACTTGAACTTTATGTGTTCAAATTCGAAAAAATATTTGGCTCGACTTGGCTCGTAAATATTATTAAGTTTACATTGAACTTATATAGAGTCGAAAAAAAAATTTGATCCTATATAAGTCGAGTACAAATTAAGTACAAATATTTGTTCGGCTTGAGATAGGCTGGAGGTCGGTACGAGCTCGACTGAAGCTTGGCTCCAAAATATAGCGAGCCAAATACGAGTCAAGTTTAAATACCATAAATATTGGACAAGCTCAACTCGTTTACATCAAAGCTCGGCTTATTTATATTAAAGCTCGACTCAGCTCGTTTTATATCAAACTAAATTCAAAGATACCCCTGCTCTGCTCGGCTCGGCTCGACTCGTTTACACCCTTAGATATAATACCAGGTATCATGTCTTGCACTAATGACATTGAAAAATGTTAAGAGAATTTATAGTTATTTATTTTAAAAAAAATCTTAATTTATGTAAATTAAAATATGCTTCTTTTAAAATAATATCATTACAAGTAATTTATTTAAGAATATAAATAAATTCTTTAAAATAATTATCCATCAACTCTAACATAAAATCCATCAAATAAATCATACAATATCTAACACTTATTAATATAATTAAGAATAATATTTTTTTGATCATCTCACATTATTTGAGCAATTTGAGTTTGCTTGTTAATTAAAAATATGGTATGAGCAACATGCACCTCTTCAGTTCAATCAATATTTTTATTAGCATCTTGAGGCCGCTGACTTCACTTGAGTCATATAAAGAAATAGCGATTTCCTGTTTAAAATTGCCCAACATTTTTTAAGGTATCAAACGTTCGTTCAATAGTTGTCTAAAGAATTTAAAAAAAAACAAATTATCTTCCATTGAATACATCAAACTCATTGAAATTTAAAAAAAAAATTTTATCAACAGTTCATAATCAATACCAAACATGAATCCAAAGATTTTTTTTATAAAAAAAAATTACCTTCCACTAAATACATCAAACTAATTGTAATTCTTTTTAAAAAAATATATCAACTGTTCATAATCAATATCAAACATAGATCCAAAGATATTTAAAAAAAAAACAAATTATCTTCCGCTAAATACTTCAAACTAATTGCATTTTTTTTAAAATATCAACGGTCCATAATCAATATCAAGCATAGATCCATTTTTTAAAAATAAATTATCTTCCAATAAATTCATCAAATTCATTACATTTTTTTTAAATATATATATATATATATATATATATATATATATATATCAAATGTTCATAATCAATATCAGCATATATCCAAAACAACTCAATCATCATAAACAAAAATAAGATGTTAAAGAGGAAAAACAAAATAAGAAATAAGCAAAAGAAAAAAAATATAGCTTGATGCAATCATATTCGACGGTGTCCACTGCTGGCGATGTGCCTAGCGGTGATAGCCGACAACATTATTGGTGACATTGTCAGCGAAGTCCCGGGCAACGTGGTCGGCAGTGGTCGTCGGCGATGTCACCGACAACGATCACCATTCCTAATTCTACCCTATATATCAAATTCATTACAAAAACTAAATCCTAACAATTTATAAACATAAATAAAGATCCAAAACTCATCATAAACAAAAATTAAGGTTACATTTAGTAAGAGGTAAATAACAGAGATTTTAATTGAGGAAAAACATTTGAAACAAAACATTGTCACCGGTAGGGGT
Source organism: Piper longum (assembly GCA_032619315.1). Taxonomy (NCBI): domain Eukaryota; kingdom Viridiplantae; phylum Streptophyta; class Magnoliopsida; order Piperales; family Piperaceae; genus Piper; species Piper longum. Next base: position 38,219 of record JAVDBV010000276.1, read on the forward strand.
CGCCAAGAGGGCCGGAGTACAATCGCCAGAGAGGCTCGCCGGCGGCAGTCGCTGACGATAGCACCGGTTGAGGTTGTGGGGGGCGACGAGTGATAGGTTACACAATTGAGTGGAAATATATGTCTTGATCAAGTAATGATAAAAATCATAGACTCGAGACTTATTTCCACTAAATTTTATTTCCAGGATACATTTCTTTTAAGAGTAACAGGCTTTCCTTCCCAAACTCGCTGCATCTCTCCTCTTCCCTCACCACCCCAACCCCCTCTTGATGCAATTCATTTTTATGATTTTAACCCTCTCCCACCATCCTACATTTTCGGCCGTCTCTACCCTCTTACCCCGTGTCATTATTGTTGATGAGTTTAGGGCGGTGGCGGTGGTGGATGAGATCATCGACGTTGGTGCTTTCACAATTTATCATATCTTCAACACCATACTAGAAATTGTTCGATATTAAAAGAAAAACAAAAAAAAGTTGACATGCCAAAAACACGACCCCTTATTTGTTATTCTTCAATTTTTTTTTAAAGACTCTCACATTTTTTATTTGATATTTATTCTACCAAAACACTGTTATGTCACATTTTTTTTTAAAAAGACTCTTGCTTGCTATTCTGTAACTTTTTTTCGTAAAGGCTCACATATTTTTTATTTGGTACATATTCTACCGAGCACCATCTTTTCATTTTTATTTTTTATTTAAAAAAATGGTCAAAAATACAACCAAACGCCTTATATATCTTTTTTTAAAAAGAAAAAAAAAATCAAAATTGTGAAAACCCATTTCAGGGATCAGACGGACATGCACAAGACATCGAAGACCCAATCGAACAAAATTGTCCGTATCCGTACCTTTTCGTCTTCTCCCCTCCTTCCTCGCCACGCATCGTGTCTCTCTCTCGAAGGATCTCGCCGCCGGCACCACATCACCGACCCATCTCCTCCCCCTCAATTTCCTCCCTTCTTGGTACCTCTCCGTCTCTGCCAATCTCGCCTCTTCTCCTCCCATGTTCTCAGTTTTTTTTTCTACGAAAAAGATGACTTTTTTCATGCTTTTTTTGGTAGTTTCTGTCGCCCCAGCAGCTTGCTTCTTGCGTGATTTGATCGGATTTTAGGAAGGGAGATGGTGGTGATTGATCCCGAATCTCCTCCCAAGGAAGAAGGTGAGGGGAAGCTGTTGAGGCCTGGAGAGGAGGGGGAAGGAGGAGCTTGTGAAGTGTCTGTGTCGAACGAGGAGGAAGGTGAAGGATTTGAGACTGCGAGCGAAGGTGAGGGCGGTGGCGATGATGGTGAAGATGGGCCTTCGGTGAATGAGGCTGCTGATGAACAGGCAAAGAAGGTAATTGTTTTTCTTTTTCATTTTTTGCGAGAATTTTGGATTTCTTTTCGTTTATCTTAACCAACTGTTTAGTTGTTTTTGTTGATTGTAAAATTGGTAAAATATTTTCTAATGTTTTTGGGGTTTATTGTTTAGAAGGTGTAACTTGAAAACATGATTAGAATGATAACGTAAACGTAAATCATATACATGCATCCATCAACAAGCAGCAATTAATAATTGACGATAATTAAATAGTGGAAAATAGTGTTAATTAAACACCTTCATTAGAATTTTAATCATCGCCTCACACCACATACTGCAGCTTGCATGGTATGCATAGCAAGGACAAAGCCTGGTTATTATTGACTTAAACATGCATATTGGTAGAACTTGTGTACGTGCGATGCAAATTGGCGGGCATTTTTAGATTTGAGGGGATTTTTCATTTCAAATTGTATCTGAGCCTGAGAGGGCACTGCTTCTTCTATTTATGTGGACACCATTGTTGAGCTAGAGTCTAAATTACAAACTCTAAGCTCAATTTGGTGTGTCTAGTTCAAATTAGGGGAAGAAGATGCTATTCTGCAGTGAGCACTTCTCCTAATTGCTATGCCTTATTACAAGGCCATTATGCATATTGTAGCAGAAGTTTACAATGGCGATTGCCACTTCATGCTGTAGCTTCTATCTGGGAACAGCATATGCTTACATCTGCGCCTTTTTCATTAGTTTTATCTTGTTAGTTGATTGCCATTTCTGTAACAGTTTAGGTAAATGGGGTGGCATACCATCTTGATAGATATGGCACGATTAGCCATTATTGTTGAACTGTCTTATTTGATTTCTGATGTTCTAGTCTGGTCGCATCTACTGTAACATGTACAGGAGGCTTTAAATCGGGCAAATGATGCAAAATCAGAGGGTAACAAGCTTGTTGGAGCCGGGAAGTATGAAGATGCTTTAACTCAGTATTTCCTTGCATTACAATTTGCACCCAACATGCCATCATCTGTGGAAATTCGATCAAACTGCCATGCAAATAGCGCATTGTGTTATTCAAAACTGGTAAGCATTTTCTGTAACTATATATATATATATATATATATATATATATA